>OZ023169.1:17695894-17700894 GCA_963678695.2 Diplodus puntazzo
CAGAGGTAGTTCAGTTTGAACACCTGGCAGTCCTCTGTGTGCCGTACAGCGTGCCATGAGTTCTACAGTTTGTGTATCTACCAGACTCAGGTTATTTTGTGCTGTTTGATTCACTTTTAAATAGTGTTGTGTCATTCATTAGTCTAAAGTTAAAGCCAAGATGCAGCTCTGGAATCAAAGCAGAGTCTGTGCTTTCGTGGGCGACTGTTCTCTTTTTTTAACCTGTGATCCACCTGAACGCCCCGACGATGACTCATTATAAGGTGTAAGAATGTTCTTTGCTGCAGTTGTGAGTGTTAGATCATCAGCATCATCGGTCTCTTCCCAGAAATCATCATATTATTAACAACAATCCGCTGACCTGGTGTGAATCATTGCATGTAGGAACTATTTTCTCTCTGCAAAGTTACAAAGTAGTTAAGTAGTTCTGGATCACCAGGCAGAAGGCAGCGTGTTTCTATTAATAATGATAATAATAAAGATGGTAATAGTGGGCGAGAGGCTCGTGCTCTGATGTCAAAATGAGGGCTCTCCTCCTCAGTTGAGCTGTATGATTTGCTAGCTTTGTTAGCTAGCCTCGTTAGCCTGCCTCTCGTATGAACTGAAACGTGTCAGTATTTTATTTCAGATGCTGCAGAATTTGTTATCTGAGATCAACGATATGATAATAAAACCATTCAACATTTAAATCATACTGCATTGAAACAGGTGTTAGGCGAACACACACACGCCCCGGATGCTCCCTGTGTGTGTGTGTGTGTGTCTGTGTGTTGACATTTCCTGATGACTCATACTGAAGTATTATACAGATGTTCAGCGCACTGAGATCCTCTCCCTCAGGTGTGTCCGTGTGCGTTTGTGTGTGCATGCGTGTGGGCGAGCGCGCGCGTGTGTGTGGAGACAGAAACAGGAAGACATCCTGCGTCCTGAGCGCTCAGTGTCTGGAGGAGAGACGTCGCTGCTTTATCGACTACAAGCGTTAGTTTGACTAATGATCACCATGAAACTTGAGCAAAGCATCAGCACCTTCTTGAAAGAGTTGAAAGATATAAAATCACTGAATATATTGATACCACTAACTCTTAAACAGAATGTCAGCCCAACATTTTGCTTTGGTGTGTAAGTGACTCTTACTAATCCGTCCCGCACATCTCCTCAGATGGCAGAACCAACATGGCTGCTCTGTAGCACTCAAATTTACGTCCATTAAAATGTTCAAAATTCAACTTCAAAGTTCGGAAACAGTTCCTAGAATGTGTACGATAAAATAAGATCCGATTTGCACCTAGAAACACAAGATTTGTTCATGAGAAGAAACTTTCAGTGGACATAACTTTGACGTCGAAGTTGCCCCAAAAGATTATGCTGCAGCCGCTGCAGTCACAGCTGGTGACCTGCTGGACCATTCCACAGCTTTTACACTACATTTATATTTATATATATCAGACGCTTTAGTCCAAAGCGACTCACAATAACTCATGCATGCATACGCTGATGGCGATGGCACAATAGCAGAAATTCCTCTTTAAGCAACACTCATGAAACACCAGTTTCAAGTGCTGCTCACACCTGCAGAGCGTCAGACAGACTGAGGTGTTGGAATCAGATGAACACTGGAGCCAGACAAGTGGCATATCCTTCCAACACACACAGACATTATTATAACTCAGATACATCTTTGGCTTTGATGTGTTGCAGTTTCTTGTACATTATGAGATGTCAGATGCAGAAACAGTGATTAAACACAGTGAATCAATCAATCAATCAAGCCCCTATATCTGACTGAAATGTAACATTCTGATAGTTGTGATGGTGTTTATGAGATATTTGACTGGAAGTGAGATCAATATGCTTGTTGGCAGTGATAAAGTTTAATATGGACTCAGCTGGATTGATTGATGTGTGGGTCAGGCTCTTCTGAGCACTCTGGTATTGTGTTCACTTTGTTGTGTGTAAGCAGAGATGTAGGCTGACGGTGTTTGTTCAGTCTGGACACACATCACTCACACCTCTGAGTGGCTACAGTTGAAACACCTCCAGCGTTTCACTCCTTTAAATCCACTTCAGTTCTGTCCCTGCTTCACTTTGACATGCTGACTGTCCCCTTCTCTTCTCGTCCTCAGGAGGCCGTGGGGAGAGTTTGTCTGAAGGAGAGAGGACGGGACGTTCTGGTGTTGCGGAGAGTGACATCATCAGTGACGTCGCCATCTGAGCGGCCCTCCCCCACATCATCAGGGGGCGGGTCCAGAGAAGAGGACTGTGACAAGAGGTCAGTCCCTCCTCCAACATAATGAGAGACTGCAAACCAACAGTGGCAACACAAAGTATAATCACAGTACTGCTCCCTCTCCTCTCAGCTCCTTTTACTTTGGCAACTTGAATTGCAACACATTGTGTGTGTGTGTGTGTGTGTGTGTGTGTGTGTGTGTGTGTGTGTGTGTGTGTGTGTGTGTGTGTGTGTGTGTGTAAGATAATGTATGCTTTAGCTTCTGGCACAGAGCGGGAAGAAGAGAATGGCTTTTTTGTTTTCAGCTGAAAGGGAAACAAAGATGACACCAAGACTTCTTTCTGCAAGTCAGTGTATGGTTTGGAATCATATGTATGTGTGTGTGTGTGTGTGTGTGTGTGCGCGTGTGTGTGTGGTGCTTGTGCGTGTGTGTGCATGCGTGTACCATTGCAATTCCTCAAAGTCAGTTTCCTTTGTGCGGTGTCTGCGTTTGTGTGTATTTTAGCCAGTGTGTGCCAAGACCTCCGGCACAATGCAGGGAGTGTCAGTGACAGGCAGGTTAAGTGGGTGTGTGTGTATATGTGTGTGTGTACAGTGCTCAGCATCTTCACTAGCAATCAGTTCCCTGTGAGGGCTGCTGTAGGAGCTGTCACAGAGAGGGTTTAATCTCTGGAGCTCTCAGCTGACAGGGGCAGAAGGCGAGGCAGTTTAGCCCACAGGATAGCCCCGTCTCGGGGAACGCAACACTTCAGATGAGGCCTGCTCCTCTGGACGTGTTCAGATATGAAGATGACCACCGAAGTAGCTACGCTAGCAGAGGCAGAGGAGGACATAGATGATGAGGATGAGGAGGACACAGATCAGGATGAAGATGGTGGCAGTTCAGAAATCTGTACATTTGACGTTCCCCATTTTCGCTACATCGATGAGGATGATGTGGAGGAAGAGAGGGAGGGAGGATGGAGGAATGGAAGTGGTCGTAGCTGGTGCACGGCCTCTAATGAAGCAGACTGTTGTGACTCTTCGTCTTACAGGTATGTGGTGGTGTCCGGGACGCCGCTCAAGATCCTGGAGCACCTGCTAAGTGACCTGCGGTTGGATGACCAAAGAGGGGCGCCAGAGAGCCGGGAGAGTGGTAAGTTTATCTACACGCACACACACACACGCACAGGGTATCCATACACACACTTGTACGCCCATAAAAGATGGACTCTTGTTGGTAGAAGGAATCAGTAATACAGAAGTTAGTGGAAATGTATAACTTGTTCTATGAATAAAGCAGCTGAGATGTTTGTCTCTGCCGTTTGGTAAAAGGAGCAGTTACAGCTGAGAGACTTTCCGCCCTCTCAGTCAGAGGAATTTCATTTTCTGTGCCACACAACAAGTTCCAACAAAGTCCAGCCTGGACCTTTTCTCTGACTCTTTCATGTTCCCCGAAGTGGGTTAAAACCCTGGAGGTATGCCCTCCCCCTCCATTTAACGTTTGTGTGTGTGTGTGTGTGTGTGTGTGTGTGTGTGTGTGTGTGTGTGCGTGTGTGTGTGCGTGTGTGAGCCAGTCATCACACCAGATCCAGGTGCTTGTGTCTCAGTCAGCCATGTCGCTGCCTGTAAACACGAGGAGCGTTCAGGAAGTTAAATGCTCTAATGAGTTTATGAAACGACTCCCTCGAGGTGTTTTAGGCATTCTTGCTGCAAACTGCTTCAGTGGTTTGTTGATTGTCATATCTCATTTTTACGGTCGTCGGGTTTCCCTCAGAGCTGCTGGGTTAGTTGACAGCGCTGTAGTTAAGTACTGCGATGCTGTTTTACCTCAGGAATGTTTTGGCATTTGTTATAATAGCCGTGCAGTTGGCATAGAGTTCGTATTGACAGAAGGGTTTATGACTTTCACTTTTATTTATTTTTTATATTTATGCATGTAATCAGTTAATAGTTTATAGTGTATGTAAATTATAGAAAGGAGGGAAAGTTTTCTCAAATCAAAATGTGTTTTTCTTTAATGAATTTTTCCTTGAATTGACTCCTGGATTAATTAACTAATTGTTTAGGAATTTATTTGTATTCATTTATGTGAATGAGTTTATGTCAGTGTTTCAGACTATTTACAACATGAACCACCTCACACATTATAACTACCACCTTTGTGACTGATGTTAATGTCAGCCTGTAGTTTGCTGCTAGCGTTAGCATGTTCCCTGGATGCTTCAGTGGCCACCTGCACTCCTGCCCAGTTTACTGTACCTACTATGTTGCCATCACAGTTTAGCACCTAGCTAATCATGGACGATGTATGCAAGCATGTGCATGAACGCATGAATCATTGTAATGCTGAACGTGACAACGTAGCAAGCTGAAACCAGAATATTACAGGGAAGAGAAAACTGATACTGCATTTCAGTTTAGAGGCGTTATTGATCATAATAATGTTTAAAAGGAAAAATGATGCCTTTATTCTGCATCTTTCTATTACGAGCTCTGTAATGTTTAATTTAAAAAAAAAATATTTGTCAACAAAAAAATATTATCAATATGACCTTTAATATTCTATTTCAAAGATTCTGCAGTAATCTGGTTTTTCTTCATAAATTGTGTACTTGTGGTATTTCTCGGTGCAGCACTACAGGGAGCTCGGGTGTCACCAGTACTTTTAGTAGTACTTTTACTACAGTTTGAGAAAAGTGGGTTTAAGTTTTCATCCTTTGCTTTGTATTAAAGTTAAATAATCATCCTCCACTGACAAATAGAGCTGAAATGATTAATTTAGTAGTTGTCA
>OZ023169.1:17703394-17733394 GCA_963678695.2 Diplodus puntazzo
TCTGAAATATAAAATCGGGTTTGTTCTATTTAAAGTCTGCGTGACAAGATGTGTGTGTCTGTGTATGTGTGTGTGTGTGTATGTTGTCCTTGGTCTTCTTGTTGACCTGTTTTCCAGCTTCCTCCCACAGGGGGAACCTTGTTGATGTTTTTATCTCCTCCTTCTGACAAAGCGAGCCGATAAGAAAGAGAACAGGCTCTTTCACGGTGCCTCATGTGAGGAATGATGGTTGTAATCATAATATGAGGCCATATATTTTTCTTTGTGAGACAAAGACGAGATAACCAGGAGAATTATTCACACCAGGGATATACAATAACAAATAAAAGTATTCTACCTCGTATGTATAAAATACAGTGTCTCCACAGGACATCATCAGCATTGAAAACACTCACATGCAGATTGTTCTTGTCACATTATTATCAGATTAACCCGTGAGCTTCATGTATCCACTGTGTTTCTGCTGTTCTCTCGCAGTGTCTCTGTGTTCCTGCTGTTCTCTCGTGGTGTCTTTGTGTTCCTGCTGTTCTCTCGCAGTGTCTGTGTGTTCCTGGTGTTCTCTCGCGGTGTCTCTGTGTTCCTGCTGTTCTCTTGCGGTGTCTGTGTGTTCCTGGTGTTCTCTCGCGGTGTCTCTGTGTTCCTGCTATTCTCTCGTGGTGTCTTTGTGTTCCTGCTGTTCTCTCGCAGTGTCTCTGTGTTCCTGGTGTTCTCTCGTGGTGTCTCTGTGTTCCTGCTGTTCTCTTGCGGTGTCTGTGTGTTCCTGGTGTTCTCTCGCGGTGTCTCTGTGTTCCTGCTGTTCTCTCGCGGTGTCTCTGTGTTCCTGCTGTTCTCTCGCGGTGTCTCTGTGTTCCTGCTATTCTCTCGCGGTGTCTCTGTGTTCCTGCTGTTCTCTCGCGGTGTCTCTGTGTTCCTGGTGTACTCTTGCAGTGTCTATGTTCCTGATGTTCTCTCGCGGTGTCTATGTGCTCCTGCTGTTCTCTCGCAGTGTCTCTGTGTTCCTCCTGTTCTTTTGTGGTGTCTCTGTGTTTCTGCTGTTCTCTCGTGGTGTCTCTATGTTCCAGCTGTTCTTTTGTGGTGTCTATGTGTTCCTGCTGTTCTCTCGCAGTGTCTCTGTGTTCCTGCTGTTCTCTTGTTGTGTCGTCTGAACTGTATTTGAGTCCCTGTGATGCCAAAGAATGAGAAACGCACGCACAATTACATGCTCACAAACAACAAACATATACACACCAATCACTTGTCTCTCCGTAACCTGACGGCTCCATCGCTCGGTGCCGGGTTGCCATGGAAACCAAAGTGCGAGGGTTGGCATGGGTATAATCTCCTCAGGGTGCGTAACCCAGGTGATAGTTGCCTAGTAACAGAGGAATGAGAGGGGAATTGGGGTGGGAGGCTACGGCGAATCAATGACAGCGATAAGCAGGTGTGTGGAGTTATGTGTGTTCATGCTTGTGTGTGTGTGTGTGTGTGTGTGTGTGTGTGTGTGTGTGTGTGTGTGTGTGTGTGTGTGTGGATCTGTGTAAATTGTTACTGTTGCTGTCTCCTGAGCCTTCGTGCACACAGACACACACAGACACACAGACTTACACAGACATACATGGACAACACAAAGCGTGCCCAGTCAACAGTTTCAGTAGAGGGAACAGAATTTGTCTGATTTGAGTGTAATGGACCCGCACAGCGTCACTGACACACCACGACACTGAGCCGCCAACTCTTCCTTCGTGTCTTGTTTCACAAATAAATAACTGTGTTGATGGGACATAGCTTTTATTAAATGTGTCTGAAGTTTCAGCTTCCGTCATCATTACACAGTTGAAATGGGCCATAAGCATCTCTGTGGAATACTGTTGTTAATAATTAAAGAATGTTTCTACTGATCATAAGTCCTTTTTTAAAATCATGATAATTCTGCTATGTTAACATTTCTATATGCTGTCCTACAGAGGTGTGTTGATTGTTAATATAACAGGCAGCTTTCAGACATCTGTTAATGTGGAGCCAGTGAAGAATGAAGGTTAAAGAGTCTAATGACGCCCAAAGACACGATTATGGCATTCAGAAGTTTCTCCTACAGCCAGTTACCACCTTTTCTTATCATTGATCCACTCGCTGTAATTAAATGGATTTTGTTGTTCTGCTCTCTTTCTCTCTATCAGACCCTCTACAGGTGTGTTTTAGAAGATCTGTATGAGTTCCCCACACTGGAGAAAGACCTGAAGGAGTTCCAGAAACTGCTTCGTCGCAGACAGTAAGTGTGTTTGTCTCTGCAAGAGGACTTTGTTCTCTCTATTAAATATGACTAAATAACTAATATTGTGGTCTTTGTGACCCCCCTCACTGTTGTGCTTCCTTATATCTTGTAGCACTGTGGATGACTGCCCTCCAAACCAAAAGGTAAGTCAGTGAGAGGGTCATGGTGGTAGATACTTACTACATCCATGCCACTTACAGAGATATCATATGGTAAATATTAGAGGTGCTGTGATATAGTTTCCTTAAAACAAAGTGTATCAAGGATCAATTCCTGCACTTAGACTGGCCATCGATGACATCAGAATACCATAAATGGAGACAATTATGTGAAAAACATCAGTGATTCTTGTTCTGCTCTCTTTCAGAGCAGACCAGTGCATCAGCAACTGAGTCTGAAGGAAAACTGTCTGCAACTCAGAAGTCCAGCAGCTGAGACAAGAGATGGTAATTTGCATACACAACACACACACACACACACACAACACACAAACACACTGCCCAGGACTGTACACAGTGACTGTCTGGGAGTTTTACTCTTACAGATTGTATAAATACTCCTCGTTCATTTATGTTTCTGCTTCTGCTTCATATCAAATCATTTTAAGTCTTTACTCGTCTATGATGTCTTCCAGTTATTTGCTGTGTGTACGTGAGCGCTGATTCCTACCTGAGCGTCCACACGCACCCCTCAATGGAGGCCCATGAGCTGCTGAGGATTGTGGGTCAGAAGATGGACCGAGCAGAAGACGACACTGTGCTCGCTGTGGTGTCACAAACTGGAGGTGAACTCACACAAACATGAGAAACACATTCCACAGTCAACAAATCAGTAGAAGTATTACATTCACTCCTGAAAATGTGAATTTACTTAACGAGTGTTTCCCAGTCAAGCCTTCTCCTCAACTCCTCGTCTTGTGAATAGATTATAGACTGGATGTAACTTAGCAGTTACCTAAGTTAATATTAATAACATATTTTAATACAGTTTAATGTTCAACATTTGGTCTGTGAGGTCAAGTTTGCATTTGTATCTTTGAGTGTCAGAAATGAGAAACTGGATCTTTGACCACCCTATATCCATTACTGTTTGATATTTAATGTCACTGTTTATTCCACACATCCCACTAATGTTAGATATTTAAACTTTATACTCAATACTTTAGCTAACGTTAACTATCTAAACTCAGCTTACCTCACTGTTGACAGTGTTTCTTTAGGACTCCTGGCTCTCCATCTCTCACCACTGTGTCACTGTTTGTTCATTATGTGTAGCTAACCGTAAAGATAATGAACAAACAGTTAAGATGGTAAACGAAAACCGATTGTTACTTGTATCTATTTTAACCTTTTATCCATTACAGAGTGAAATGACTGACTTCATGCTAAGCTGTAGCATTTTTAATGCATTCTAGATCACCACGAGTGTTCAAGTGTTACAGTTGATCCAGTATGATTTAGTTTTTATTAAAATCTAACTGTACTTCCTGTTTTTTGATGTTAGATGAATGAATAAACTAATCTACATGCTTCCATGCACCCTTTGGCAACTGCACACGTACAAGTACACATGGTTGCAAATCTCTGTTCTATCTTGTTACCTCCAATCGTCATCCTCATCATTATCCACCTCATCATCCTCCTCATCCTCACCATCCTCCTCATCATACTCATTTCTCTCCTGTTTTGTGTTGTCTCTGCAGAGCGGAGGGTGTTGCAGCCCAGTGACTGTGTGTATTCAGAGTCTCTGACCCCGCAGGGAAAGCTCATGGCCTGTCGCAGGGATCTTACTGAGATCTTGGTATGTGTGATTCTCCGTCATAAACACTGAAGCTTTGCAATTTTTCATCTCAGATGGAGGTTAAAGATGCAGTTTGAAGGTTTAAAACAAATCACAACCTCTTACAGATGTGATCATTTTGGCCATGCTGCCTCTGATATTGTTGGTAGCTTCTGCATCATCTTCTGGTTAAATCAGGCATGTTATGAATATTCTAATTCTGATGTATTTACACAGAGTTATGATGAGTCATGCGTTATAAGCAAAGCAGAAGGGCTCAGGCCAGGTGATTGTTACGAAGTCTGACTCAGTGGAGAGAAAAGGTGTGAACCACAATGACTTTGTTGTTGCCTGACCCTGTATGAGGTGTTTCTCCACAGTGGAGCTTTGGTAGGGAATCCTTAAATGATTTTACAGCATTGGGAATTGTACCACTTGTTCCAGTGGTGGATCCAGTACAGTGGACCAGTTTAAAAACCGTCTGTCCAGCTTGTAGGCTGGTAGCATTTAGTTTTATTTACAGTGGTTGCACAAGTATTCATACCCCTTGAACTTCTCCACATGTTGTCACGTTACAAGCCGCTGCAGCTTGTTGTCTGCTGAGTCAACTGTGAGACTCACAAATGCAGAACTGGAGTTAATACAATGACCTGTAACCAGAGTTGGACAGAACAGTTGTGTTGTAAGAGTTGCCGCTCCTCAGTTGTGTTGTAAGAGTCGCCGCTCCTCTCTGCTTTCTTTGAATGAATCCCCTCATGGTTCTGTTGTAGATAGATAGATAGTAGATAGACAGTACCTGTGTGTATGCACAGTATTTTCTGTATTTTTGTGTACACATTGTCTTTCTTTGTGCTAACTTTACTTTTGTGTGTGCAGCCTCCTTTAACAGACAGTGCTGAGCTTAGCAGGAGGCCAGTGCGGCTCCTGGGTATTAACACCTGGGACGTGGCGGCTGCTCTCACACACCTGGACTGGAGCCTCTTCAAATCCATCCATGAGGTATATACTCACCACACACACACACACACACACACACACACACACACACACACACACACACACACACACGTGGTGTTGGCATGTGGCTTATAATAAATTCATATTCATGACAGAGATTGGCAGAACATAAGCATTAAAGATGCAAATGCTCTACAAGCCTCGCTGGCTCATGAGTAGTAAATTCTTCCTTTAGCTGAGTGTGTGCGGATGAAGAGTCACAGGCTGTGAATGTGTTTGTATCTTTAAGTCTTCACTGTGTTTCATCCTCGATTCTCAATCTGAGCATTTGCTGCCTTTCTCTGTGTTCTATGATGGTTAATCGGTTTATTAAGATGTCACCTTGGATTCTGAAAATCTGTTTTACCAACCATATTCACACAGAGAGCATTTTCTACCCGCTCAAATGTTGTATCCCAGAGTGTAGATCATAGAACTGAATCTGACAGATCTGATCAAAACAGTAGCAAACAAGTGATCAGATGTTTAAAGTCGACAGACGTCTCTCTGGATTTCACTTTCCATTTAATTTACCAATTAATCGAGAAAGAGTAGAAAAGGCTGCTGTGTGAAAATGGCCTACAGACATATAGACATTCCATAAGAATGATGGTGATATCATGGCAGTGAGTCCTCCCTCCCTCCACATGCAGCAGGAGCTGGTGTACTACACCCTCAGCCGGGCTCCTGGCACGGGCCACACGGCGGCGCTCTCAGTTCTGCTCCAACGCTGCAACGAGGTACAGCAGTGGGTCATGTCCGAGGTTCTGATGTGTGTATCGCTCAACAAGAGAGTGCAGCTGCTCAAGAAGTTCATCAAGATTGCTGCTCAGTAAGAACACACACACTGAGAAATACACACAGATAAAAGTGCAGGTGTCAAGTGCAGCAAGATTTCCAAACATAGTGTCCTTCTTCAAAAACGTGTCTGTGTGTCTGTAGTTGTAAAGCCCAAAGAAATCTGAACTCTGCATTTGCCATCATCATGGGTCTGAACACAGCAGCTGTCAGCCGTCTCAACCAAACCTGGGAGGTAAGAGTGTGTGTGTGTGTGTGTGTGTGTGTGTGTGTGTGTGTGTGTGTGTGTGTGTGTGTGTGTGTGTGTGTGTGTGTGTGTGTTTGCTTACACAAATATGTGTTAGGATGAAATTCTGACCCAATGACTTCCTTTTCAGAAATGTCCGGGGAAGTTCAAGAAGCTTTTCTCGGAGTTGGAGCTCATCACGGTGAGACTCACTCAGCAGACTGAGAGATGGAAGCAGAGCTTGAAATATTTTCCTCTTTTGATGCGATCTCTCTTTTTCAACCCTCTCTTTTCACTCTCTTCCTCCGTCGTTCCACCATCTTTCCTCAGGATCCATCTTTGAACCACAAAGCTTATAGGGAAGCCTTCAAGAGGATGAAGCCTCCCAAGATCCCCTTCATGCCTCTTCTCCTGAAAGGTATCACCGCTTCACACACACACACACACGCACACACACACACACACACACACACACACACACACACACACACACACACACACACACACACACACACACACACACATGCACTTTATAGTTTTTGGTGAATGAACCCGAATACACTCTTCTTCTCTTAGATATCACCTTCATCCACGAGGGAAATAAGACCTTCCATGACAACCTGGTCAACTTTGAGAAGCTGGTGAGTTGTGTCAGTGTGTGAAGTCACGTGGTTATGGCACCATCACATACATGGTAAACAGGATATCATTTATATAGCACTCTTCCTCTCATTCACCTCAACACACACACACACACACACACACACCAATGACAGCAAGCCATCTGACAAGGTGCTGGTCTAACAGCGGGAGCAACTTGGGGTTTGGTTTCTTGCCCAAGGACACGTCCACATGTGGACAGGAGTAGCTGGGGATCCAACCGCCAACCCTGCGATTAGCAGGCAGCCAGCTCTGCCTGCTGAGCCACAGCTGCTCCATCATACGTCTGTTTCACTGTCATTAATCAGAGCGGCATGCTGCCAAAGAAAAGAAAGTCTTGAGTTTTTACGAGGAAGAAGAAGAAGAAGAAGCGACGGTCCGGTGCTGGTGAGGACAGAAACACCTCAGACAGCAGCTGAAGTTTGTTTGAACAAGTTAGTCTGAGAAAGCCACGGAAACACTGTATGTGTCTGAGGACCCAGTCACCTGGAAACATAATCAGTACATCTGGATTAAATAAAGGGTTTTATTAACCATGTGTACCAATTTACATACATTAATCTCTTTTTATCGGCCATATGTTAGCGGACCTGATAAATGAGACCTTTCTTCACGTGTCTTTCATTTGTCAAGTTGCTGAAGTCGTTAAATGTTGCTGGACTGTGGATTTCTCTGTGAAGGACTTGAGTCAGTCCAAAGAATCGACTGCATGCAGCGTCTCCCTCTAACTCCACTAACGTTAACTCATGACGAGTTCCACAGAGTCCCTGTTTGGTCTCCCTCTCAAGTGTCTTCATGAACTTGATCTGGTCCAGAACTCTGCAGCCCGTATCATTACCAGAACTCCCTCCATAGATCACTTCACTTGGTCTTCAGCAGCTTCACGCCCTGTTAAATATTACATTGATTCTAGGATTCTTCTTCTCACCTTTGAGGCAATGGTAGCCAAGTTCCTCTGTATCGTTCTGAACTCCCTCATATAGAAAGTGTCCCTCACTCTCAGATCCATCCTGCCATCCAGCCTGCTACACCTCGAGCTGGTGTTCTTTCAGCACCACCTCTCTGGAACTGTGCGACCTGATTGGTGCACAGAGGCATACGACCACGATGAGCTTCTTCTAGTTTTTTTTTTAAGTTTTAAGTGTCGTAAACTTGAGTTCTCTAGAAAGCACATAGAAATAGCTTCAAAGATATTCTTTATGTCCAGTGTTTATGTTGGTGTTGGCAGTGATACTTCATGTCTTCTCTTAAACCAACAGCACATGATCGCAGACACCGTGAGAATGATTCGCCACTGCCAAAGCGACCAGCCAGGTGAGTTCTTTTCCCCTTCAGAGTGAACTGAGCAGGTTCAGTGGTACCGAACAGAGACCAGCTGGGTTAGTTACAGAGGCTGTCTAGGCTCAGCTCTCCCTTCCTCAGACTAACAGTGAATAGCTTTGGAGCCGCTCATTGTAAGGGATCTACCGCCGCCTGCTGCTCAGTCAGTGAACCGCAGCCTACCTGAGTCTCTCCCACACAGTTGTTGCTCACAGTTTCCAAGCAACCATCTCCAGACGGTCCTTGACTCCCTTTATATGTCCATAATACAGTCTGTGTTTACACCAGCAGTGTACAGAAAGCTCTTCTGGCTCACTAATGTGCGCGTCTTTTTTCTCGTCTCTCAGGCAACGAGGTAATCGGGGTGGACAGTGCGGAGGTGAGGGCGAGCGTTCACTACCTGCACATCATCGACAATCAGCAGACGCTTTTCGAACTGTCACACAAACTGGAGCCACGCGCTTAAACACACGCACAGACACACGTACCCTCAGAGACACAACCACACCGAGTACGGGTGACGCTTTGTGCAGAGACACGTCACGCACTCACACATCCACTGCAACAACACCACAGTACCAGCAGAGGTGCCAGGTGGACTCAAAGGTGCCATGGGTTCTGACGAAAAAGGAGTCCGTGCACACACTGAACTGTCCATAGGAAGAGATTCTGCACATGAAGATTTGCCAAACGGACACGGAGAAGAGAAGGCTGTAATTAGTTTGTACAGTATCTACTGGACTGAATGTGCCCTTGTTTTTGTTCCTGTGATGAGCTTTTGGTTATTTATGAGCCTGTTCTCCAGATGGAATGTTCCTTTTTTAAATTTTTGTCAAAGTGTCGTCGCTTCGCCTCAGAGGTCAACAAGGACTTGATAGCCTCTTCATCATTTCGGTTGCAAATACAAACGGTCTGTGGAGGAGTTGCATCTGCCGACCTGCTCGGTGGGTCAGGACTCACACACCTGATACACACCATCATTGTTTAGGTGTTTAGTGTGGAGCTTTTTTTGGTTATTATGTGATAGAGTGCTAATGCAATACGATGTAGAAACATATCTACACCTCTCTCACAGCGTGTTGTGTGTGTCAGGCATGTGAAGGAGGCACCGACTGACTGAGGGTTAAAATCACTAAAGCTCTCCTGAGCGCGTCGAGTCCAAACACACGGTTACTGGTTCTGCTTCCCATTTCAGAGTCCGGTTGACTTTTAGCCAGACACTCCTCATGCACTCTTCTCTATGATGTCTTTGTGTGTATAGATAATGCTAATTTTACATTGTATATAATATGGACCTATACATTTTTGAGTGCCAAATGTCACATGGAGTCCTGCAGCACAGTCGCACTACAGAGGCTGAGGTTTGTTTAGGACTCAGTGTCTTTTAGACTCCCTTGATTAGTCCTGGAGAGATGCTTTCTGACATTATGATGACTGATTTCAAGGTGCATGATGGTATCCAACACAAGCTGGGTCGCTATGGAAACACAGCTCCATCATAGAGCTGTTTTTCTTTCATTATTATCCTTGAGTTATATTAACAGAGCAAACCTTTGTTAAGAAATAGCTTTATTCAACAAAGTCATGTTCATTCATTTTGACATTGATGATTCATTCTTACTGACTGAACAGATTATTCAGCAGTTCTGGGTAAACTGAGAAATGAACACAGGCGTGGACAGAATAATAGAAGCAGAAGCTTCCTCTGTGATGCCAAGACTCTCTGGTTGTCCCTCTAACATTGGTTCTCATTATTGTGGTTCTTCAACTACTGTGAGAATGATCCTTTAAACAAAATAAATCCTCAAATTTTGACATCTTCCTGAAAAACACCTATTTGCTATTCAAATCACAGAGCGACATGCCTGTCTTGTTAATAAAATGATCACCGATCAATCTGTAGTGCAGCATGTGGTGAGGGCAGTCATTCAGAAATGATACTTTATGGGTGATGATTTTTACAAATTTAGGCAAGAATCACGCCCTCGAACCCGGAGCAGTCTACACACCTGGCAGACCTGAGATGTGTTATTTGGTCCTCGGCCTGTATCTGTTCACACAGCCAGTCACTCCAGTCGTACATTTCTGCTGAGTAGGAGGAAAGATTCCTAGATATTATGTAGCGATGCACGTCGTGCATTGTTTGGGTAGTTAGGAAAAATTGGGGGTAAAGTGCAATACAGTAGAAATGTCTGTCGCCACAAGTGTTCATCATCATTTCCACACGAAGCCTTTCAGAGCACAGAGCTGCTTTCTCCTGCAGATCTTAACCAATCATACGCTTTCAAACATCTTTGGCTCATTAAAAAAAAAAAAAAAGATCGGAGTTGATCTGAAGGTGAAGACTCACTTTTAAACATAATTCTTGTGTTGTGAGCAGCTTGGACATCGTCTGTTATTAAAAACTCTAAGCTGTTGTTGTTGTACACTTCCTGTAGATGCTCTGAAAACTGAACATCACCCAAACTGTTTCATTCCTGTTGAAAGCTTATTTTAGCCATTTAATTTGTACAGTTTAAATTATACAGATCATAAAGTGGATTTTCCATTTAAAGCAAGACTGTATAGCCTGGCTTAAAGACGGCCACTGCAGGTTTTCAGGAGTTATGGGAAAAAGCTAAATGATGTAGCTGTATTTGCCTAAAGTTTGCTAACACTAGCATTCAGCTAGTGTTTAGCATTTGCCAATTTTCTTAGCCTTTAGTTTAACACTAACTAAATGCTGGTCTTTAGCATTAAACTGAACACAAAATTAGCATTAAGCAACAAAGGCTAAGCTATTTGCTAACATTAGCTCTCATTATCCTTCCTGTGCTTCTAGTCAAACCAGACATGCCAACGCATTTTATCGGTTTCAAGCTCAACATTTCTTTCGTAAGGGAAACGGCATTAAAGATCCACATTCTGCTTTATTGATGCTTTTAGTGAAACCAGAGTTTCTTTGAGCCAATGAATCAGAGCCATGATCTGTTCATATCAGAGTCATAGAACGGCCTGGTGGTTGTCATTTTTACTGTTGACCTGTACATGACGCACACGTGCACAAACACACCTCTGCTCATTGTGTTCAAAGAGCAGAATAACTGTGCTATACTGGTTATTTATTGTAATATACTGTTTATTTATGTATTTTTGAGGTGACAGAAGATCATGTGCCATGTTCAGAGGTTCAACAATGTGGAAGTGCATTCTCGAGAAAGAAAACTTGTTTTTTGGTTTGAAGCTGCCATGCTGGAATGTAAAAGTACTTGTTGTTACGTTTAGTGGCCAGTTGAGGGCAGCAGAAGATAAAGTCAGTGAGTCTGGTCTCTCCTCTGCTGTCAGACAGGAAACCAACAGGAAGGTGTATTCAGTGTTTTATTGGCTGTCGTCATGACTGTAAAGTTACGTTTTTTTAAAGCATTGTTGTTTAAAACCTGTTTGCATGTTAAAATAAAAGACACAAAGTTCACAATGCAAGAGAGACACGGTGAAGGCTTTGTACTATTGTAATATTGTTGATGTGTAAATATATGCCCATGTTTGGTATGTTATTATTTATCAGTTGTAAATGAAACAAAAAAATGAGTCAACCACAAAGCAATACGTCTCCCCTCGTGACCCTTGACCTCCTGACAGCTGAAGCCACACGTCTTTTCTAAAGCTGCGTTTTACTATGTCAGATATGACTGAATTGAATAAATTATAGGTTTTCTGTGACATCTCCGACTGAGTTCGTAGTCCTTATTTCTTTAACAGAGACTCTGACACCAACATGCTGCTGTTGCTCTTGTTGTTCAGTCTGGTTCTGGTGTCTGGCACTGTATGTACAGAGGAAATCTTTTAATCAATGTAGCACAAGCACAGATCATTTCGGTGATCAGTCAAAGGAAATATCGTTAACATTTGAATAGTTTCAGATTTGTCTCTTTTAATTGGTTAATAAAAAAAGATCTAGATTTGGAAGAGCTGTTAATGCTAATATGGAGATAATTGATACTTTGTCATATTTATTCAACTCTACTAACCCATATTTACCCATGAAGACAGTTATGTTTTCTTTGACACAGGTCAAAATACTGTCCACTTCTAACCTATGAACTTTGAGGACAGCATGTCCACTTGCTGCCTGATATATCCCACTAACAGGTGCCATGCTGAAGAGATAATCAGTGTTGTTCAGTTCAACTGTCAGTGGTCAAAATGTTCTGCCTGATCACTGTAGAGCTCCTGGTTTGTCTTTCCACAACAGTAAAACTCGTCACAGAAATGATTTCTGACATCAAAACATGTGATTTCAGGATGTGTGAGGCTCACGTTGCAATAAGCATACAAACATTCATCAAGCCCAAGTTGTCATCAACCCACCTGATGCTGAGAAGACCGTTGATGTAAATAATGTTCAGTCTTTTAAACAAGATGAAAATGATTTTAGATTTCCACCAAATAGATTCTTATATCAACAGTTATATAAGGTTGTCGCGCTGAAACTTCAGTGTGACACTGACAGTAAATGACAACAGCTTCATGGATTCATTGCGGCCAACTTTAATCATAGAGAGAGCCACAAAAATGTTATCCTCACTACCTGAGGGCCAGATTGTAATCGCACTTCCACCAGTTTCACATTCCTGAGTGATATACAATTATTTCAGTGCATTGATGTCATCATCAAATCATCATTCAATAAAATAACACAGGCACAAAGTGCAACAATTATAACAAAAACCAATATTCATGTTTGATGTGATTTCTACTCTCTGTCCACCCATTCTATGACATGTTTCATATTTATGCCGTGAAGGAGCAATGGGAGATTTTGAGCACAGAAAAATATATTTTGCTAGCACATACATTTTATTTTGAAGATGATTTTTCCCCGGGTAAAACATAATTTAATTTGCGGAAACAGAAATATATTCTGTGCTCAATAAATGTTTTTGCATGTTTGCTTTTATGTGCAATAATAACCTCTGCGCTCTCACAGAATCTTGCTGGCTGCGCTGCAGACCGCTCACTCTTGCTCTGGAGAACAAGCGTCGACATATGAAACCAGCTCCACTAATGCTTCTCTATTAATTAAAAAGGATAGAACATGTTTGCATGGGGTGTGATCCAGAGCAGAGAAGTAGCCCCTATCTCTCTCATCAAGATAATTGTCTGCATAATGTTCCTTCCGACGACACAATGAATTATTGATATTTGGAAATTGACTCGCGGGCCGCATTGAGTGAGGACGAGGGCTGCATGCAGCCCGCGGGTCGCCAGTTGCCCATCCCTGCAGTACATCATCTGTGTGATGTATCTCACTGTTTCTACTTGTTAGAAACAAGGCGTAACTCATTTCATTGTTTTTCAAAATAACACTGGTGGAAACAGAGCTTCCTTTGGTCACATGTTCAACAGACTTCATGCTCCTAATGACCAGACTCACACACTCACACACACACAACACGCACACACAGAACACACACACACACACACACACACACACACACACACACACACACTAGTAGTCTTATTACAGCAATTTACTGTTTGTATGCTAACCCAACCATATAGTTTGTTAGCCTGTTAGCATGGTTGCTTTTTAGCCTCTTGTTAGCATGCATACCTTGTTGGGCCACTTGAAGGCCTGTTAGCTTCTTGCTAGCCTCTTAGCACGGTGTTAGCCTTTTGGCATGTTAGCATTTTTACCGTATTGTAAAATTATAATATGTCATTGCTCATTAACTGTACGGTGCTGTACTCTGATTACAGTAATGACCCATTTCTACTAACCCTTTGCCATCACTTCAGAAAGTGTCTTCAATTCAATTCAATTCACAGCAGCTTACTGTAATATTCCCAATAATGTCCCATCATGCATTGTAAAAGCATAATTACAGTAGTTGACTGTCAGCATTGACTGTGAACACTTGGGGTTTGTTAACAGTGTAGTTCTTGTGTTTTGGACATTTGATATTTGTATATCTACCTAAAGGCATCAGGAGCAATCTGATTAGATGCATTTATCTGCCATTGCAAAGATGGGGAGAATAAACGTAACAACAATGAATACATCACCCTGACTACTTTATCCAGTGCAGATGTTACCAATATATACCGATCAGGCAGAATATTATGACTACTGACAAGTGAAGTGAACAACACTGATTATCTCTTCATCATGGCACCTGTTAGTGGGATATAACAGGCAGCAAGTGGACATGGAGTCCTCAAAGTTCATGTGTTGGAAGTAGAAAAAATGGGTCAGCGTAAAGATTTGAGCGAGTTTGACAAGGGCCAAATTATGATAGCTAGATAATTGGGTCAGAGTATCTCCAGTACTGCAGCTCTTGTGGAATGTTCCCAGCCTGCAGTGGTCAGTATCTATCAAAAGTGGTCCAAAGAAGGAACAGTGGTGAACCAGTGACAGGGTCCAGGGGCGGCCAAGGCTAATTGATGGCTCAGAACTGGACCACAGAATAATGGAAGAAGGTGGCCTGGTCATGTTTTCTTTAACATTACCTGGATGGCCGGGTGCGTCACTTAACTGGGGAACACATGGCACCAGGATGCATTATGGGAAGAAGGCAAGCCGGCGGAGGCAGTGTGATGCTTTGGGCAAAGTTCTGCTGGGAAACCTTGGGTTCTGCCATCCATGTGGATGTTACTCTGACACGTACCACCTGCCTAAGCATGTTTGCAAACCATGAACAGCGGACATGTGCTGTAGAGCTCTGGGCTCCTGGTTTGTTTAAGAATCAGTGTTTTTTTCAGCACAGTAAAACTTGTCACAGTAATGATTTCTGACATTAAAACATGTGATTTCAGGATGTGTGAGGCTCACGTTGCAATAAGCATACAAACATTCATCAAGGCCAAGTTGTCATCAACCCACCTGATGCTGAGAAGACCGCTGATCACACAGAGTGGCCTTTCTTATTCAGCACCGTGGAAAAGGTGCTGAACAACAACTGCTGGTGGGCGTCGACACACAGCAGACAGGTTCTGTTCTTATTGGATAGAGACTCCCTGGAGGTAGAAGTTACATGTTGTGTGTTTAATGAATTATAAGGATTAACAACAACAACAATAATAATAATAATAATAATAATAATAATAATAATAATAATAATAATAATAATAATAATGTTAAGCCTGCAGTGAAACCTCAGTGTGACACTGACAGTAAATGACAACAGCTTCATGGATTGATTGCGGCCTCTGATAAATCATGTTCCTTGTTATCTAAATATCCTGGCCCAAAGGTCCGGGGACAGGTTGGATTGGTTCCTGGCATTTCTGTGGAATAGATATGAGAAGTAGCTATGACTGTATCATTAGAAACATGACACAGTTTAACAGCTGTTGATGGGGAGTGAACAGTCATTACTGATATCCTGGTTAATTTTTGATCCAAACACTCCTTTATGATCATCAGATGATGTTTTTGTTCTGTGTGCTGTTTAAAGTGATTGTCGTACACATTGGACCAATGATATGACACCAGCAGTGTGAACACCCTCTCTGAGACCTATAAAAGAAAGTTCTGTCTCTGCAAGATTCTCACTATCATCCGACAGAGCAGATCACTGCGACTCCAAAGACCTCAGAGACTCTTCGACCATCACATCAACCCCTCGTCCTGCAGCTGCGACAGAGACTCTGACTCCAACATGTTCTTGTTCCTCTTCTTGTTTGGTCTGGCTCTGGGTGCTGTGTCTCCTTCAGATGTGCCTCAAGTGAAGCTGCTGCGTGGCGGCTGTCCCATGTTCTGGTACAGCTTCAACGGACGCTGCTACAAGTACGTTTCAACACGTTTGACCTGGGCTGAAGCAGAGCTGTACTGTGTGTCACAGCGAGCCAACCTGGTGTCTATCCACAGTCTGGAGGAACAGGACTTTGTCAAGTCCCTGGTCAAGAACTTTGACCACACTGAGGGACGCACCTGGATCGGACTCAGTGACACCCAGAGGGAAGGAGGATGGATGTGGTCTGATGGTGGTGCAGTGGACTTTGCCTTTTGGAATGCAAGAGAGCCAAACAATAATGGAGGAAATGAAGACTGTGTTCACAACAACTTTGACACAGCTCAGAAATGGAATGATAGGCCGTGTTCTGATACTTATCCCTCTGTTTGTGCATCTCGCACAATGTGTCCATCTTAACTGATATGGTTCCATATGTCTAATTCAAAACCTGTTGCTCTGTTGACATGCATCACACCTCTAGAATAAAGATACAAATGTGCATTCATGCCTGTGTACAGAATTAAAATACATTTTACATTTCTTGTGTTTTTGCATGTCTCTCTCTCTCTCAATTCAATTAAATTCAAAAGGGCTATACGCATGAAAGTTTGATAAACAATATTGCCAAAGCATCTTGTCCAAACATTCGGACATTAACAATATACACTAAAATAATGTTAAGATTGATTTACGTTAATTTACATTTACATTAATTATATATACAGTATATTCCACGTGTGTGTGTGTGTGTGTGTGTGTGTGTGTGTGTGTGTGTGTGTCTCAGGTTGTGGCATGTTCATATATATATCGGGCAGCAGATATGCCCTGTCTCCTCCTCCCAGGAGTATTTTTAATTTTGAGAGGTCATTCAGATCTTTGAAATCTGAGATTATGGAGTTGAATTTGTTCAAATAAATGTTCCTTGTTTCATTGAATGTTTTACATTGCAGGAGAAAGTGCTTCTCTGTCTCAACCTCACCTGTTGAACAGTGACCTCATATTCTGTTTTCTTTTGGTTGCCATGATTTTTTGCGTCTTCCTGTTTGGATTGTCAGTTTGTGGTCACTGAGCCTGAACCGGGCCAGGATCTGTCTCTGCTTTCTATCTCTGACAGTAGAGAGATATTCTTCTTTCCAATGATCCAGATAGGTTTCTTTACATTGTGTTATAATTTGCTTTACTCTGATTGGTGTTTGGAGAGCAGCGTTGTTGTGAGGCTGGTCAGACTGACTGAGAGGGGGCAATTAGCCTCAGTATCAGCTGACATAGGGGACTCTTTTCTGGGCTCAGCTCTTGAGTTTTTAGGGCTCTGGAGTGGAGGGTGTCTCGGGGGCTCTTTTTCAGGTGGTTAAAAAAGTTGAGCGTTCTCTTGTGAATGTTAATTATCAGTGGGTATCTGCCTAATTCTGCTCTACATGCATTTGTTGGTGTGTTTCTGTGTACATGTAAAATGTATCTGCAGAATTCTGCATGTAAAGATTCTGTTGGATGTTTGTACCAGAGGGTATAGCTCTGATGACTGAGTGGACCCCATACTTCACTACCGTACAGCGCAATGGGCTGGATGAAACTATCAAATATTTTAAGCCAGATTTTGACTGGAATTTGGAAATTCTTAAATTTTCTCATGATTACATGAAGGGCTCTTTGAGCTTTTTCTTTTAGTGCATTCACTGCCATGTTGAAACTTCCTGATGCTGTGATGGTATAGCAAGTATAACTCATGCTATGTACAATGATATTGTAGTAAGTGGCAGCAATAAGGAGTGGGCAGAGTTTACATTGGCAAGCTCTAGCCAGATCTTTGTGAATTCAACACAATTTAACCACAGAACAAATGACATAAATTAGAACACCATCGCAACCATTTTACACCTCATCTTATTTACAAGTATATTCTCAAACCGTAATTACAACACCAACAGAATACCCACAAGTCATTGCGCCACAGCCCACAAGGGGCATTACACAATGATTATTTATGGTAAATTGGTGTTTGTTCTCCTGAAGATACTTCACCTCTCTATCTATGAGGAAGAGGCCAGGAGCAGCACATTGATCCAACTCAACAGCAAGTTCACTTATATACATATTAAATCGAGTCGGACTTAAATTGGAGCCCTGGCATACACCTCTTTGTTTGTCTCCAATTTTAACAGCACACATCAGTTATGCCTAGGGTTTGATCTAGTCCCAACCAAATGTGTGATTTATCCTGTTTTACTGGTGACATCTGATGGCAAAGATCTCCTTTGTACCACACCAAGATCCCCCCCGATGTTCTGCCCTTGCATATGTTTTTTAGTGTTACAGAGGGCACCATGACTTCATTATAGCCTGGAGAACAGTGAGTGAGCAAATCATTTTGACACCATGTTTCTGTCAATACAATTGTATCAATGTCTCTCTCTGTCTTTCTGTTTTTGACCTAGTTTTTACTAGTTGGACATAAACTCAAGGGGTGTCTCAATCAGTAGGTGCTCATAAGGACATTTTGCACAGGTGACAATCATCAAGTGAAGCTGCTGCGTGGCGGCTGTCCCATGTTCTGGTACAGCTTCAACGGATGCTGCTACAAGTACGTTGCAGCACGTTTGACCTGGGCTGAAGCAGAGCTGTACTGTGTGTCACAGCAAGCCAACCTGGTGTCTATCCACAGTCTGGAGGAACAGGACTTTGTCAAAACCCTGATCAAGAACTTCGGGATGTAGGAGAGCCAGACAATGATGGAGGAACTGAAGACTGTGGACACAACAACGTTGGCAAAGAATTTAAATGGAATGACATTCAGTGTCATCAGAAAATACTTTCTGTTTGTGAATCTCGCACAGGTTGTCCTTAGAAAATAAGAAGGTTATGTCACATTCACCTCTGAGACTTTCCACCTGTTCCTCTGCATTAATGCATTAAGCCTCCTCTAAAAATACAAATGTGCAGGTGTATGTACAGAAGTGATTACATTGAATACATCCTCATAAACCCAAAGAGCAACTATATTGATTAAGAAGAACAGTTCAAGTGTCACTAATAAAATGGCAGTAAAGGGAACTTTTTCACTTCATAACTCTCATGTTCTGCTAGTGAATAAAAGAGCTTCTTTGGTCTTAATGATGTTGTGAAGTCTGTTACTCAAGTTCAATATAATATCCTGTGTGAACTTATATTGAAACACATGTGAAGCAGTGGGAAGAGAACTGTTTTCTCTTTAATCATTCCAAAGAGATATGTAGATATACATAGAGGATATTGCATAGACAACAGAGAATATAATTGATCCTAATGGATCCATTTAATGCATTAAGTGCAAACTGACAGCTGGATCAGACATAGGCTGTTTTTGGAGTTCCGGTCCGTGTATCACCAGCCAAAGATTAGTGTCATCTAAAGCACAGTGATTGTTAAGATCCAGTCCATCTGAAGAAGGAAACCTAAATCTAAAGGACCCAAGAATAATCTGCTACAATAACACAGTGGTAGGTATCAAGAACTATTCAGGGTGTTTCCACTGAAAAGCTCAACGCTCAGTTCAAAGGAACAGCTTTATGGGCTGATGGCAGCCTCTGACGAGTCCCTGTTATCTGAATAACCAGGTCCAAAAGGCAGAGGACATGGGATTGCAGAGTTCCTGGTGTTCATGTGGACCAGACATCAGAAGTATCATATAACCTGGTTATTTATGGACAGCACAGAAACGTGCCGCGGTTTAACGACTGCTGATGACGAGTCAACATGAATATTTATCTTTATTTTCTTGTTGTCATTTTAGAGTCCTGGTTAATCTTTATCCAAACACTCCTCGGTGCTCGTTGGACATGTGTGGACTTGTGAACATATCTGATTCAACGCTTTAAAGAAAAGTCCTGGTAATGAGGGTTAATTCATTGGTGAGGCCCTTAAAAGTCCTTATCAGATGCTTATTAGCATTAACAACACTACATAATTGTTTGTAATGTGATAATAAACATGTTTGTTAGAGTTTGAAACATTTCTAAGGACTTATAAGAAACGTATAACAGTTTATAGACAGCATGAAGGACATGATGCTCATTTTCAGCTTCATATTTTTATTTCAGGTGTTTGTTAGAACATAATCACTTCACAGCAACACCACAATATTTTTCTGTCCACTGCTGCAGCGCCGTATTCACCCTCTGTCTAAACACTTCAGTTCATTCCAGTCCTCCTGAAGACCCTCCTACTGAACATCCCAGTCTGCTCTGATTGGCCTGCTTTCACAGGCCTGAGCCAGCACCTCTCACTGGGTCTCCAATCTGTTCTGTGGGTGTTTTCAGCTTCTAGTTAGCTCCGTTTCTGCTGTGAATGTCACCTCAAGAACCGTTTCTCAGCTAAACACTTCACCAACACACGTGTCAGAGAAACAATATGATCCATATTAGCCTCGGCGTCGCTGCCCAGCAGGCCACCTACATTCAGTCTTTGTGTGGTGTTAGCAAGCTAACAGCTGGGTGCCAATCAAAGTTACCATTTGCTTTTCATTTACACCTTTGTGTTTATCTTCAGGGCATGTCTGTCTAGTACATTTACACTCAGATGGGGTAAAGATTATACAGATTTAATAGGGCCTAATTACTCATTTACTAACTCTTAGTTTAAGGACAATAATGTAAGGGGTTACACAGCAGATTCATTTTTACTACATTGTTAATATACATGTTTTTGATGCAACAGAAGTTCATTTGGCATGTTCAGAGGTTCAATAAGTGCATTATAGGTTTTATGTGACAGCTGCACGTGAGCCTGTGGTCATATTTGGCTCATTTCCAGATAGTGTGTAGTTGTGTACAACTCAAAGTGTTTTATTAGCACATCATTAATCAATGATCTGATACCAACAGTGTAAACACCCTCTCTGAGGCCTATAAATGAAATGGCCTTTCAGCTGTCTGCAAGATTCTCATTATCATCCGACAGAGCAGAACACTGCGACTCCAAAGACCTCAGAGACTCTCCGACCATCACATCAACCCCTCGTCCTGCAGCTGCGACAGAGACTCTGACTCCAACATGTTCTTGTTCCTCTTCTTGTTTGGTCTGGCTCTGGGTGCTGTGTCTCCTTCAGATGACCCTCAAGTGAAGCTGCAGCGTGGCGGCTGTCCCATGTTCTGGTACAGCTTCAACGGCCGCTGCTACAAGTACGTCGCTACACGTTTGACCTGGGCTGATGCAGAGCTGCACTGTGTGTCACAGGGAGCCAACCTGGTGTCTATCCACACTCGGGAGGAACAGGATTTTGTCAAGTCCCTGATCAAGAACTTTGACCACGCTGAGAGACCCACCTGGATTGGACTCAGTGACATCCACAAAGAAGGCAGATGGATGTGGTCTGATGGTGGTGCAGTGGACTTTGTCTTTTGGGGATCAGGACAGCCAAACAATGCTGGAAGAA
The DNA here is from genome assembly GCA_963678695.2 of Diplodus puntazzo. Taxonomy (NCBI): domain Eukaryota; kingdom Metazoa; phylum Chordata; class Actinopteri; order Spariformes; family Sparidae; genus Diplodus; species Diplodus puntazzo. Next base: position 17,724,547 of record OZ023169.1, read on the forward strand.
ATGAACTCTGTGTTCACACCAACTCTGACACAGATCTGAGATGGCACGATAACCGCTGTTCTTTAACTGTCTCATCTGTTTGTGGATCTTAGATAATATGTCCTTAGCAACTGAAATAGTTAGACGTGCTATATAAGTGATGTACTGTGTTTTCTTCATTAAGGTACATGTTAAATAGCTCTATATTCCAACAGTCATCACTGTTACAGAGTGTTTGGAGGAACAGAACAAAGACAACAGTCTGGATGAGCAGGATGTCATCAGGTTATCAAGAACTTTAAATCTGCTCAGGGACTTACCTGGATTGGACTCTGAGGTGATCACTGACTTTCCACCTGTTGCTCTGCAGTAATGCATGAAGGCTGCGTGATACAGATTTAAATGTGATGATTGAAATTCTCCTTTTGTTGTTTGCATTTTGCATTTTGGATACCAGCTGATTATTAAAGCTTCTTTTAACTTACTACCTCTGTGTGTCCTGCGTTTGGGTCGGTTCATGAAAAACTCTTAAAGGTCCTATTTGTAAGAAAACACTGACGCCTTGGGATGGCGATCCGACCCGACCTACAATCCCAGTGAGGCAGTATTTGACGAGTATTTGATAACTTAAGTCACTAGTTACTTTGATATTCAGATTACTGATACAAAATATAATCAATGAGAATACTATAATGTCAAATTATACATTAAGATTAAACTTTAATATTCAAACTTAAAAGCCATTATTACAACCTTCTTAAAAGCCATAACATCTATTTTTAGTGTGTTGAGGAAAATCTCCACAATTGTTTTCTGGAAGAGGCAGAAAATTTTTCTGTGCAAACTGTTGAGACAAAGGCTTCACATGGCAATCTGAAATGTCTGATCTCACCTATTCATCATGACTACACATAAAGGAGAATTTAAAAGAAATGCAATAATCACAAAAACTAAGTTGAGCATTCGTTTGACATTCTGAATATCAAATTTATAGATCAAAGCAAATATTATTGAAACTTAAATTGTTCTTGGTCAAACTCTGTAGTTTGTGAGATACAGCTGTGACGACCCTGTCCGGTTTGTGTTAACTCATTTCTGTGCAGGTGGTTGAGGAGGCGTGTCAGGAGGAGATGCCTCACCTGAAACTGAACCACATCAGGGCTCCTCCTCCCTGTATAACCTGGCTATCAATCATCTGTCTCTCTCTCTCCTTCCCAGCATGCAGGCTTTCTGTTTGGTTAGATTTATTTCCTACATTTACACACAAACCCACACACTTCAAACACCACTGATATACTGACCTTCATACTTGATCTTATTCTTGTATATAGTTGTTTAAATTAGTTCAGTAAACTCTTCTGTTAAGTGAAATCTCGATGTGGTCTCCCTGTTTTGTCTGAACTCAGAGCTGGTTCATGACACAACCATTTCTGTATCACACTGTTTCTACTCGTTAGAAACAAGGCGGAACTCATTTCATTGTTGGTAACAATAACACTGTTGGAAACAGAGCTTCCTTTGGTCACATGTTCATCAGACTTCATGCTCCTAATGACCAGACTCAAGTTAGAGTTCACTAGAATGTAGATCTTCCAGAGAGAAACCCAGAAAGACACGATGAGAGGTGGAGAACCAACACACACACACACACACACACACACACACACACACACACACACACACACACACACACACACACACACACACACACAAACACACACACACACACACACACACACACACACACACACACACACACACACACACTTTGTTACTCTGACATGTACCACCTGCCTCAGCATTGTTGCAGACCATGAACACCCTTTCATGGAAACAGCATTTCCCTGATGGCTGTGGCCTCTTTCAGCAGGATAATGGGCCACAAAGCAAAATAGTTCAGGATGGTTTGAGGAGCTCAACAACAAGTTTGAGGTGTTGACTTGGCCTCCAAATTCCCCAGATATCAATCCAATCGAGCGTCTGTGGGATGTGCTGGACAAACAAATCCAATCCATGGAGGCCCAACCTCACAACTTAGAGTGATGCCAGATACCACAGCACACCTTCAGAGGTCTAGTGGAGTCCATGCCTCGACGGGTCAGAGCTGTCTTGGCAGCAAAAGGTGACCAACACAATATTAGACAGGTGGTCATAATGTTCTGCCTGATCGGTGTGCATCCCAACAAGACAACTAAATAGACTGAAACAGAGTTCATATGACAAAGAAAACAAACATACTGGAAAATGCAGACATACACTGATTTCAAAATGTTTATGTTCACTGAGCAAAATCAGAAATGTGCTAAACTGCGAGCATCACATGCTCATATTTACAGCGTCATCATTTCCACCTGTCACACCAGTAGAGATGTTCATTTCTAGACGATTCCAATATTTAATTCTAGCTTTTCAAATCTTCAAGCCCTCTGAAAGACAGAAATCTTTTCTTTTGACAGAATGTGTACGACTTAACTGAGTCCATAAAAAAACAAACAGCAGCAGAACAGAAGAACTGTTAGGGGTGTTTCCACTGAAATGCTCAAAGCTCAAATAAAAGGAAGTGACAACATCTTCATGGATCTGTGGCAGCTTCTGATAAATGACTGACCCGGTGATCTTAGTGAGGTGGTCCAAAGGATGAAGGGCACATTGGACTGAAAGGGTTCTACTGTGGAATAGATATGAGAAGTAGATAAGCCTGTATCATAACAACAGAGGGATTGTTGTTGTGACACAATAAAACAATAATTATACTGAAAAACAAGCAGTAAATCTCTCCTACACGTGCCAGACTCCACAACGTTTGATGAGCGGTGAACATTTATTACTTGTTTTTAACTTCCTTGTTCACTTTTTAGAGTCCTGACAACAGCTTCATGGATTGATTGTGGCCTCTGATAAATCATGTTCCTTGTTATCTAAATATCCTGGCCCAAAGGTCCGGGGACAGGTTGGATTGGTTCCTGGCATTTCTGTGGAATAGATATGAGAAGTAGCTATGACTGTATCATTAGAAATGTGACACAGTTTAACAGCTGTTGATGGGGAGTGAACAGTCATTGCTAATATCCTGGTTAATTTTTGATCCAAACACTCCTTTATGATTATCAGATGATGTTTTTGTTCTGTGTGCTGTTTAAAGTGATTGCCGTACACATTGGACCAATGATATGACACCAGCAGTGTGAACAACCTCTCTGAGACCTATAAAAGAAAGTTCTGTCTCTGCAAGATTCTCACTATCATCCGACAGAGCAGATCACTGCGACTCCAAAGACTTCAGAGACTCTTCGACCATCACATCAACCCCTCGTCCTGCAGCTGCGACAGAGACTCTGACTCCAACATGTTCTTGTTCCTCTTCTTGTTTGGTCTGGCTCTGGGTGCTGTGTCTCCTTCAGATGTGCCTCAAGTGAAGCTGCTGCGTGGCGGCTGTCCCATGTTCTGGTACAGCTTCAACGGACGCTGCTACAAGTACGTTTCAACACGTTTGACCTGGGCTGATGCAGAGCTGTACTGTGTGTCAGAGGGAGCCAACCTGGTGTCTATCCACAGTCTGGAGGAACAGGACTTTGTCAAGTCCCTGGTCAAGAACTTTGACCACACTGAGGGATGCACCTGGATCGGACTCAGTGACACCCAGAGGGAAGGAGGATGGATGTGGTCTGATGGTTGTGCAGTGGACTTTGCCTTTTGGGATGCAAGACAGCCAGACAATGCTGGAGGAAATGAAGACTGTGTTCACAACAACCATGGCAAAGATCTGAAATGGAATGATAGGCCGTGTTCTGATACTTATCCCTCTGTTTGTGCATCTCGCATAATGTGTCCATCTTAACTGATATGGTTCCATATGTCTGATTCAAAACTTGTTGCTCTGTTGACATGCATCACACCTCCACAATAAAGATATAAATGTGCATTCATGCCTGTGTACAGAAGTTATTACACTTTATGAAATGAATATCAAAGTGTGTAGAATAATAATCTCCCTTCATGGTGCAAAATAAGCTTATTATTAAGAGACATAGAAATAATGTCGTATACAGTTGACTAGATAACAATCAACAGATTTATAGACGTTTTACATTTTACATTTCTTGTGTTATTGCATGTCTCTCTCTCTCTCAATTCAATGAAATTCAAAAGGGCTTTATTCGCATGAAAGTTTGATTAACAATATTGCCAAAGCATCTTGTCCAAACATTCGGACATTAACAATATACACTTACATAACCTCAAGATTGATTTACGGTAATTTACATTTACATTAATTATATATGCAGTATATTCTGTGTGTGTGTGTCTCAGGTTGTGGCATGTTGATATATATCGGGCAGCAGATATGCCCTGTCTCCTTCTCCCAGGAGTATTTTTAATTTTGAGAGGTCATTCAGCTCTTTGAAATCTGAGATTATGGAGTTGAATTTGTTCAAATAAATGTTCCTTGTTTCATTGAATGTTTTACATTGCAGGAGAAAGTGCATCTCTGTCTCAACCTCACCTGTTGAACAGTGACCTCATATTCGGTTCTCTTTTGGTTGCCATGATTTTTTGTGTCTTCCTGTTTGGATTGTCAGTTTGTGGTCACTGAGCCTGAACCGGGCCAGGATCTGTCTCTGCTTTCTATCTCTGACAGTAGAGAGATATTCTTCTTTCCAATGATCCAGATAGGTTTCTTTACATTGTGTTATAATTTGCTTTACTCTGATTGGTGTTTGGAGAGCAGCGTTGTGGTGAGGCTGGTCAGACTGTCTGAGAGGGGGCAGTTAGCCTCAGTACCAGCTGACAGCAGACTCTTTTCTGGGCCCGATATATATCAATATGCCACAACCTGAGACACACACACACACACACACACACACACACGGAAATATACTGCATATATAATTAATGTAAGTGTAAAATAAAGTAAATCAATCTTGAAGTTGTGTTAGTGTATATTGTTAATGTCCGAATGTTTGGACAAGATGCTTTGGCTATATTGTTGATCAAACTTTCATGTGAATAAAGCCCTTTTGAATTTCATTGAATTGAGAGAGAGAGAGAGAGAGACATGCAAAAACACAAGAAATGTAAAATATATTTTAATTCTGTACACAGGCATGAATGCACATCTGTATCTTTATTGTGGAGGTGTGATGCATGTCAACAGAGCGACAGGTGAACTGAGACTATTTTGAATCAGACATATTCAACCATATCAGTTAAGATGGACACATTATGCGAGATGCACAAACAGAGGGAAGAGTTTGAGAACACACCCAATCATTCCATTTCTTAGATGTGTCATAGTTGGTGTGAACACAGTGTTCCTTTCCTCCACCATTGTCTGGCTGTCCTGCATTCCAAAAGACAAAGTCCACTGCACAACCATCAGACCACATCCATCCTCCTTCCCTCTGGGTGTCACTGAGTCCAATCCAGGTGCGTCCCTCAGTGTGGTCAAAGTTCTTGACCAGGGACTTGACAAAGTCCTGTTCCTCCAGACTGTGGATAGACATCAGGTTGGCTCGCTGTGACACACAGTACAGCTCTGCATCAGCCCAGGTCAAACGTGCTGCGACGTACTTGTAGCAGCGTCCGTTGAAGCTGTACCAGAACATGGGACAGCCGCCACGCTGCAGCTTCACTTGAGGCACATCTGAGGCACCCAGAGCCAGACCAAACAAGAAGAGGAACAAGAACATGTTGGAGTCAGAGTCTCTGTCGCAGCTGCAGGACGAGGGGTTGATGTGATGGTCGGAGAGTCTCTGAAGTCTTTGGAGTCGCAGTGATCTGCTCTGTCGGATGATAGTGAGAATCTTGCAGAGACAGAACTTTCTCTTATAGGTCTCAGAGAGGGTGTTCACACTGCTGGTGTCGTATCATTGGTCCAATGTGTATGACAATCACTTTAAACAGCACTCAGAACAAAAAAATCATCATCTGATGATCATAAAGGAGTGTTTGGATAAAAAATTAACCACACCAGCAATGACTGTTCACTCTCCATCAACAGCTGTTAAACTGTGTGATGTTTCTAATGATACAGTTCTATTTACTTCTCATATCTATTCAGCAGTAACGCCAGGAACCAATCCAACGAGTCCACGGACCTTTGGGCCAGGATATTTAGATGACAAGGAACATGATTTATCAGAGGCCACAATCGATCCATGAAGCTGTTGTCATTTACTGTCAGTGTCACACTGAAGTTTCACCGCCACAACCTTCAATAACTGTTGATACAAGAATCTATTGACCATCTGAATCTGAAATAATTTTTTTCTTGTTTAAAAGACTGAACATTATTTACATCAACGGACTTCTCAGCATCAGGTGGGTTGATGACAACTTGGACTTGATGAATATTTTTATGCTTATTGCAACGTGAGCCTCACACATCCTGAAATCACATGTTTTAATGTCAGAAATCATTTCTGTGACGAGTTTTACTGTGCTGAAAAAAAACTTAAACAAACCAGGAGCTCAGAGCTCTACAGCACATCTCTGCTGCAGGACCGACTGTGACGTGTCACTCACAAATGTTTAGCTCCACATTATTCACACTGCAATGCAAAACTGTTAACATCCACTGGAACAAGAACAGTCTCATTAGAAACTTTGGATAAAAATGAACCAGGACTCTAAAAAGTGAACAAGGAAGTTAAAAACAAGTAATAAATGTTCACCGCTCATCAAACGTTGTGGAGTCTGGCATGTGCAGGAGAGATTTACTGCTTGCTTTTCAGTGTAATTATTGTTTTATTGTGTCACAACAACAATCCCTCTGTTGTTATGGTACAGGCATATCTACTTCTCATATCTATTCCACAGGAGGAACCTTTCAGTCCAATGTGCCCTTCATCCTTTGCACCACCTCACTAAGATCAATGGGTCAGTCATTTATCAGAAGCTGCCACAGACCCATGAAGATGTTGTCACTTCCTTTTATTTGAGCATTTCAGTGGAAACACCTGTAACAGTTCTTCTGTTCTGCTGCTGTTTGTTTTTTTATGGACTCAGTTAAGTCGTACACATTCTGTCAGAAGAAAAGATTTCTGTCTTTCAGAGGGCTCGAAGATTTGAAAAGCTAGAATTAAATATTAGAATCGTCTAGAAATGAACATTTCTGCTGGTGTGACAGGTGGAAACGATGACGCTGTAAATATGAGCACGTTTTGATTTGTGGCCCATTATCCTGCTGAAAGAGGCCACAGCCATCAGGGAAATACTGTTTCCATGAGAGGGTGTTCATGGTCTGCAACAATGCTGAGGCAGGTGGTACATGTCAGAGTAACAAAGTGTGTGTGTGTGGTGTGTTTTGTTCTTCTTTGTTCTCCACTTCTCGTCGTGTCTTTCTGGATTTCTCTCTGGAAGATCTACATTCTAATGAACTCTAACTTGAAAATGGTCATTAGGAGCATGAAGTCTGTTGAACATGTGACCAAAGGAAGCTCTGTTTCCACCAGCGTTATTGTTACCAACAATGAAATGAGTTCCGCCTTGTTTCTAACGATTGCAAACAGTGTGATACATAAATAGTTGTGTCATGAACCAGCTCTGAGTTCAGACAAAACAGGGAGACCACACCGAGATTTCACTTAACAGAAGAGTTTATTGAACTAATCTAAACAACTATATATAAAAAATAAGATCAAGGTCAGTATATCAGTGGTGTGTGAAGTGTGTGGGTTTGAGTGTAAATGTAGGAAATAAATCTAACCAAACAGAAAGCCTGCATGCTGGGAAGGAGAGAGAGAGACAGATGATTGATAGCCAGGTTATACAGGGAGGAGGAGCCCTGATGTGGATCACTTTCAGGTGAGGCATCTCCTCCTGACACGCCTCCTCAACCACCTGCACAGAAATGAGCTAACACAAACCGGACAGGGTCGTCACAGCTGTATCTCACAAACTACGGAGTTTGATCAAGAACAACTTACGTTTCAATAATATTTGCTTTGATCTATAAATCTGATATTCAGTATGTCAAAAAAATGCTCAACTTAGTTTTGTGATTATTGCATTTCTTTTAAATTCTACTTTATGTACAGATGTAGTCATGATGAATATGTGAGATCACACATTTCAGTTTGCCATGTGAAGCCGTTTGTCTCGACAGTTTGCACAGAAACATTTTCTGCCTCTTCCAGAAAACAATTCCTTAACACACTAAAAATAGATGTTAATCAATAATGGCTTATAAGTTTAAAGATTAAAGTTTAATCTTAATGTATAATATGACATTATATTATTCTCATTGATTAAATTTTGCATCATTAATCTGAATCCTCAAAGTAACTAGTGACTTAAGCTATCAAATAGATGTAGAGTAAAAAAGTACAACATTGAGCAGTAAAATATGGAGCAGAAGTATAAAGTATCTGTTTCCAGTTTCCAAGAAAGTTGATTTTTGAGTCTCATTCCCAACTCGTCAGATACTGCCTCACTAGGATTGTAGGTCGGGTCGGACGCCATCCCAAGGCGTCAGTGTTTTCTTACAAATAGGACCTTTAAGAGTTTTTCGAGAACTGACCCAAACGCAGGACACACAGAGGTAGGAAGGTAAAAGAAGCTTTAATAATCAGCTGGTATCCAAAATCCAAAATGCAAACAACAAAAGGAGAATTTCAATCATCACATTTAAATATTTATCACGCAGCCTTCATGCATTACTACAGAGCAGCTAAAGCACATCAACAGAGAAACAGGTGAACAGGGACCAGTTTGAATCAGGCTTATGGAACCACATGAGTTAAATTTTTATAAGGACACATTATGCGAGATGCACAAACAGAGGGAATAGTTTGAGAACATAACCAATCATTCCATTTCAGATCTGTACCATGGTTGGTGTGAACACAGTGTTCATGTCCCCCAAAAT
>OZ023169.1:17738394-17770894 GCA_963678695.2 Diplodus puntazzo
CAGAACACTGGCCATCATTCCATTTCAGATCTGTACCATGGTTGGTGTGAACACAGTGTTCATGTCCCCCATAATTGTTTGGCTCTCCTGCGTTCCAAAAGACAAAGTCCACTGCACCACCATCAGACCACATCCATCTGCTTTCTTTGTGGATGTCACTGAGTCCGATCCAGGTAAGTCTCTCAGTGTGGTCAAAGCTTTTGATCAGGGACCTGACAAAATCCTGTTCCTCCAGACTGTGGATAGACACCAGGTTGGCTCGCTGTGACACACAGTACAGCTCTGCTTCAGCCCAGGTCAAAGGTGTAGCGACTTACTTGTAGCAGCGTCCGTTGATGCTGTACCAGAAAATGGGACAGCCGCCACGCAGCAGCTTCACTTGAGGGTCATCTGAAGGAGACACAGCACCCAGAGCCAGACCAAACAAGAAGAGGAACAAGAACATGTTGGAGTCAGAGTCTCTGTCGCAGCTGCACGACGAGGGGTTGATGTGATGGTCGGAGAGTCTCTGAAGTCTTTGGAGTCGCAGTGTTCTGCTCTGTCGGATGATAATGAGAATCTTGCAGACAGTTGAAAGGCCATTTCATTTATAGGCCTCAGAGACGGCGTTTACACTGTTGGTATCATATCATTTATCAGTGATGTGCTAATAAAACACTTTGAGTTGTACACAACTGCACACTATCTGGAAATGAACCAAATAAGACCACACGCTCACGTGCAGCTGTCACATAAAACCTATAATGCACTTATTGAACCTCTGAACATGCCAAATGAACTTCTGTTGCATCAAAAACATGTATATTAACAATGTAGTAAAAATGAATCTGCTCTGTAACCCCTTACATTATTGTCCTTAGCACAAGAGTTAGTAAATGAGTAATTGGGCCCTTTTAAATTTGTATAATCTTTACCCCATCTGAGTGTAAATGTACTAGACAGACATGCCCTGAAGATAAACACAAAGGTGTAAATGAAAAGCAAATGGTAACTTTGATTGGCACCCAGCTGTTAGCTTGCTAACACCACACAAAGACTGAATGTAGGTGGCCTGCTGGGCAGCGACCCTGAGGCTAATATGGATCATATTGTTTCTTTGACACTTATGTTGGTGAAGTGGCTGAAAAATGGTTCTTGAGGTGATATTCACAGCAGAAGCAGAGCTAACTAGAAGCTACAAACACCCACAGACAGGGCCGCTGGAAGTGATTTTGAACAGGAGGTGCTGTGAAAAAAATTTTTTTTTGGACAAAAACCAATGAGTCTATAGGCCTATTTAAAATACATTTTAAAAATATATAAATAGATTGAGATTCAACACTTTATTGTCATATACACTTCAGTGCACACAGCCAGAGCCTGTAACACAGAGACATCAACAGTTCTCAAATGAATATGCGCTATTAATTAAACTTCACAATAACGCTATAACAATGCAATAGATTTGGTCAGCTGGCATGAACCTGGGTCACTGCACCATTTACGTTTATGTCACACGCGACTCTATTAGCTCCAAATCCTTTTACGCACACCAAAAGGAAATAATCTCTGACTATTTAACCCTTGTGCCCTCCTCTGGCATTTTTGTACATTTTTCTCGACTTTTTTTTTTGATTAAGCAATCATTTTGGCTGTATTACAGCTTGTAGCATGGATTTTTGCAGGAACTCTTCTTTGTAGTCAAATTTTTTAAATCTAGTGTCTTTTACTCTTACATGTCTTTTATTTCCCTTTAATGCATTTTGCACCCTTTAACCACCTTCGTGGCAAAAATGTACACGCACAAAAAAACTGCCATTAAATCACCATACATCTATATTTTTTTCGGCTTTTTTTTTCATAAATCACTTAAACAACTTCAGACTTACTCAAAACTACTAATCATTCAATAATTTTCAGGATTTTAACCCTTTAAATGCCGGTTTTATTATTTGAATTATGAATTATTTATTACAAAAAAACACAAAAAAAGGATTATTTTCCATATAATAAGTAGTAGGCTGATGGGGCTTTGGTGGTGATTAGAGTCTTGGATATATCAAAGATTACCAACAAAATTGATTTCATTGCATCAGTATTTTTTATGTAGTAACAGATACTCCCTCTAACCACCTTCGTGGCAAAAAATGCCCCATTGACTTCCATTAAAACCACATTTTTTAATCTCACCACCATAACAGTATAAAATCATGCATTCTGTAATGTCAGCATGCCATTTTGAAGAAAAGTAGTGAAATTTGACATTTTTGTTGTATTTCACCAAAATCAACAATTAGATAAGAGGGAAGGCGTGAATCCGAGCACTGACCATCTCAACCAGCTGTTATCATAAGATGGGATTGTGCAAAATAATCACAGATGCTGCTCAGTTAAAATCAACAGTGTTTATTAAAGCTTTTCTCCAAAAACACAAACCAACTATTTTAACAAACAACAGTTGCTTGCACAACTAGCAACATCAAAAATATACACAAGCCAAACTTATAAAGGGGTGGAGGCGCGCGCGTGTGTGTGTCAGAAAGTCCCTTATAAAGACTACAAAGATGGCCAAACATGGCTTGGGAGGTCATGTTTGCCAGACTACAAATTAGTGGGCGTGACTTAAGAACTCATGTTCAAGAGGCTACAGGAAACGCCGAATGTGATTTGGTGAAGTCATGCGAGAACACGAATCCCGAGGTGATGATTCAGATTCAACTGAATCATGTACCTGGAATTCAAAAATGGCAACCAAAGGTGATCACTACACTTGCGCGCGGAGTTTGAACAAAGACGGCGGTTACGTCGTCTTTGGTCTGGTGTGCAGTTTGGTCACACGAGAGGTAAATTTAGAGGGGTAATACCCACAGTTCCAAAAAGGTTGCCATGCTACCGAGAGGAGTCCGCCTTTGAAGTCAATAACGGGGATATACTAGACATACGTCTTATGTTATAGCGAGGTTATTAACTATAAGTTTCCGACAGATTGCTCATGAGATTATGTGTATCTCGATGAGAGTGTGTGTGTGTGTGTTAGTAAAAGAGGAGAAGCTAAGCAAACGCTTAGCAGACAACAAAGAAACAAACACAACGACCATGTGGTGCACAGCGGTCATCTCTCCCTCAAACAGTGGCCGACAAGTGAATGGAGGTTTGTTTATTGTCCGCTGATTGAGCCGGAACACGACGTATTGTGGTCACACACGGCGGCAAGACTGTACAGGCAGGATTAGCCTGAATGAGCTCCTAGCGAGAGTAATAAGACAGTACAGGTAACCATAAATTGGACTCGGCAGTCCTTTCACAACAAAACAATAATAATGAATGTTCAAACAAAACGAAAGTAAAACAAAAACAGTCTCTGTCTCGTCCAGCGAGGAGGGAACTGAAGCTTAACTCAAGCAAAATGGAAAAACGATTCTCAAAGTTGCACCCTTATGGCAGCGGTTGCGTGAAACTGGGGACCTTACCACAACTTAATGCTCCCTTGGACTGCGACGTGATTTGGGGACACACGACTTTTAAACTGGGAGTGACGTTGTTGTGATTCTGGTGGAGCTTTCGGGCTCACAGCCAATAGGGACCGAGTTAACGTCTTGGGGGCATGTCAACCTGAGTCACAGTTTTTCACACCTTTTTGGGCCCTGGTTTCGTCGCGTTGTTCTTGAACTCCTCAAGCCCTAGTAGTTGCGCTTCTGACTTCTCCAAAGGCCTTCTCTTATTTGAGGCCGTGTGGGGCAAGGCCCAACACTTCTGTGGAATAGATATGAGAAGTAGATATGCCTGTATCATAACAACAGGGGGATTGTTGTTGTGACACAATAAAACTATAATTATACTGAAAAACAAGCAGTAAATCTCTGCTGCACATGCCAGACTCCACAACGTTTGATGAGCAGTGAACATTTATTACTTGTTTTTAACTTCCTTGTTCACTTTTTAGAGTCCTGGTTCATTTTTATCCAAAGTTTCTGATGAGACTGTTCTTGTTCCAGTGGATGATAATAGTTTTGCATTGCAGTGTGAATAATGTGGAGCTAAACATTTGTGAGTGACACGTCACAGTCGGTCCTGCAGCAGAGATTTGCTGTAGAGCTCTGAGCTCCTGGTTTGTTTAAGTTTTTTTCAGCACAGTAAAACTCGTCACAGAAATGATTTCTGACATTAAAACATGTGATTTCAGGATGTGTGAGGCTCACGTTGCAATAAGCATAAAAATATTCGTCAAGTCCAAGTTGTCATCAACCCACCTGATGCTGAGAAGTCCGTTGATGTAAATAATGATCAGTCTTTTAAACTAGATGAAAATGATTTCAGATTCCCACCAATAGATTCTTGTATCAACAGTTATTGATGGTTGTGGCGGTGAAACTTCAATGTGACACTGACAGTAAATGACAACAGCTTCATGGATTCATTGCGGCCTCTGATAAATCATGTTCCTTGTTATCTAAATATCCTGGCCCAAAGGTCAGTGGACTCGTTGGATTGGTTCCTGGCGTTACTGCTGAATAGATATGAGAAGTAAATAGAACTGTATCATTAGAAACGTGACACAGTTTAACAGCTGTTGATGGAGAGTGAACAGTGATTGCTGGTGTCCTGGTTAATTTTTTATCCAAACACTCCTTTATGATCATCAGATGATGATGTTTTTGTTCTGTGTGCTGCTTAAAGTGATTGTCGTACACATTGGACCATTGATACGACACCAGCAGTGTGAACACCCTCTCTGAGACCTATAAAAGAAAGTTCTGTCTCTGCAAGATTCTCATTATCATCCGACAGAGCAGATCACTGCGACTCCAAAGACTTCAGAGACTCTCCGACCATCACATCAACCCCTCGTCCTGCAGTTGCGACAGAGACTCTGACTCCAACATGTTCTTGTTCCTCTTCTTGTTTGGTCTGGCTCTGGGTGCTGTGTCTCCTTCAGATGTGCCTCAAGTGAAGCTGCAGCGTGGCGGCTGTCCCATGTTCTGGTACAGCTTCAACGGACGCTGCTACAAGTACGTTTCAACACGTTTGACCTGGGCTGATGCAGAGCTGTACTGTGTGTCACAGCGAGCCAACCTGGTGTCTATCCACAGTCGGGGGGAACAGGACTTTGTTAATTCCCTGATCAAGAACTTTGACCCAGCTCAGGGATTCACTTGGAATGGACTCAGCGACACCCAGAAGGAAGGAAGCTGGAGGTGGTCCGATGGGTCTGCAGTTGGCTTTAAGTTTTGGGATGCAGGACAGCCAGATGACTTTAAAGGAGTTGAAGACTGTGGACACAACAACTTTGGCAAAACATTTAAATGGAATGACATTCAGTGTTATCAGACAATGCCTTTTATTTGTGCATCTCGCACAGGTTGCCCTTAACAAATTAGAAGGTTATGTCACATTTATGTCTGAGACGTTCCACCTGTTCCTCTGCATAAATGCATTAAGCCTCCTCTGTAAAAATACAAATGTGCAGTTGTATGTACAGAAGTGATTACACTGAGCAACTATTTGGATTTAGAGGAAAAGTTCAAGTGTTACTAATAAAATGGCAGTAAAGGGAACTTTCTCGCTACATAACTCTCATGTTCTGCTCGTGAATAAAAGAGCTTCTTTGGTCATAATGATGTTGTGAAGTCTGTTACTCAAGTTCAATATAATATCCTGTGTTAACTTACACTGAAACACATGTGAAGAAGTGGGAAGAGAACTGTTTTCTCTTTAATCATTCCAAAGAGATGTATACATATACCTATAGGATACTGGATAGACAACACAGAACATAATTGATCCCAATGGATCCATTTAATGCATTAAATGCAAACTGACAGTTGGAGTTCTGGTCCGTGTATCACCAGCCAAAGATAAGTGCCATCTAAAGCATAATGATTGTTAAGATCCAGTCCATCTGAAGAAGAAAACCGACATCTGAAGGATCCAAGAATAATCTACTACAATAACACAGTGGTAGGTATCAAGAACTATTCAGGGTGTTTCCACTAAAAAGCTCAATGCTCAGTTCAGGGGAACAGCTTTATGGGCCGATGGCAGCCTCTGACGAGTTCCTGTTATATAAATAACCAGGTCCAAAATGCAGAGTTCCTGGTGTTCATGTGGACGAGACATCAGAAGTATCATATAACCTGGTGATGTTTGGACAGCACAGAAACATGCCGCGGTATAACGACTGCTGATGACGAGTCAACATGAATATTTATCTTTATTTTCTTGTTGTCATTTTAGAGTCCTGGTTAATCTTTAACCAAACACTCCTCGGTGCTTGTTAGACAAACATGTTTTTGTCCCAGTACATTATATTGATTTTATATTGTGGACTTGTGAACACATCTGATTCAATGCTTTAAGGTAAAGCCCTTATAATGAGGGTTAATTCATTGGTCAGGCCCTTACAAGTCCTTATCAGATGCTTATTAGCATTACTAACGCTACATAATTGTTTATAATGTGATAATAAACATGTTAGTTAGAGTTTGAAACTTTTCTAAGGACTTATAAGACACTTAAAACAGTTTATGGACAGCATGAAGGACATATGATGCTCATTTTCAGGTTCATATTTTTATTTCAGGTGTCTGTTAGAACATAATCACTTCACTGCAACAGCACAATATTTTTCTGTCCATTGCTGCAGCACCGTATTCACCCTCTGTCTAAACAGTTTATTCCAGTCCTCCTGAAGACCCTCCTACTGAACATCCCAGTCTGCTCTGATTGGCCTGCTTTCACAGGCCTGAGCCAGCACCTCTCACTGGGTCTCCAATCTGTTCTGTGGGTGTTTTCAGCTTCTAGTTAGCTCCGCTTCTGCTGTGAATGTCACCTCAAGAACCGTTTCTCCGCTAAACACTTCACCAACACACGTGTCAGAGAAACAATATGATCCATATTAGCCTCAGGGTCGCTGCCCAGCAGGCCGCCTAAATTCAGTCTTTGTGTGGTGTTAGCAAGCTAACAGCTGGGTGCCAATCAAAGTTACCATTTGTCTTTCATTTAAACCTTTGTGTTTATCTTCAGGGCATGTCTGTCTAGTACATTTACACTCAGATGGGGTAAAGATTATACAAATTTAATAGGGCCTAATTACTCATTTACTAACTTTTAGTTTAAGGACAATAATGTAAGGGGTTACACAGCAGGTTGATTTTTACTACATTGTTAATTAACATGTTTTTGATGCAACAGAAGTTCATTTGGCATGTTCAGAGGTTCAATAAGTGCATTATAGGTTTTATGTGACAGCTGCACATGAGCCTGTGGCCTTATTTGGTTCATTTCCAGTGTGTAGTTGTGTACAACTCAAAGTGTTTTATTAGCACATCACTGATAAATGATCTGATACCAACAGTCTCTGAGGCCTATAAATGAAATGGCCTTTCAACTGTCTGTTGAACTTAACTTAAAGGGACAGTTTGTGTTCTATGAAAAGTGGCTGTATAGTTCTTATCTGTAGTCAGAGTGTTACCTACAGAAGATGGCAGTCGGCACACACAACACTCAGTGCTCTCATTAAGACCGACCCAAAGAAGGGCCACACCTTTGACCTGTGCTGATGCAGCGGGAGCCAACCCGGAGTCTGTCCACAGTCTGGATGAGCAGGATGTCATCAGGTTATCAAGAACTTTAAATCTGCTCAGGGACTTACCTGGATTGGACTCTGAGGTGATCAGTGACTTTCCACCTGTTGCTCTGCAGTAATGCATGAAGGCTGCGTGATACAGATTTAAATGTGATGATTGAAGTGTTCGTACAGAAATGATTTCATTAACCTTCATTATAATGACTATAACATGAGTCATTTCTTTATTTCTCACTCGCACATTAAAACTATATAAGAACATCATGTTAGCAATAAAAAATGGTAAAAAGGTACTTAACGCATTATCAACTCAAGAATACAGTTTGTTGTTTGATGATCATAATGTTGTCTTTCACTCCAGCTCACTGCTTTTGTTTAATTCTTTTCATATCTTCCATCTGTAGTAAAAGTACAATTTTAAGGTATGTGTACTTCACTGGTACTTGACTGAAACCCAGTCCTCTGCTGGTTTGTCCTCATTTTTGAAATTCTCTGTCTGTTGTTTGCATTTTGGATTTTGGATATCAGCTGATCATTAAAGCTTCTTTTTCCTTCCTACCTCTGTGTGTCCTGCGTTTGGGTCAGTTCAGGAAAAACTCTTAAAGGTCCCATTTGTGAGAAAACACTGGGAATGAAGTGAAGTGAAACTCTGAGTTTTCAGTTCCAGAACAGCTGATCTGAGTTAGGTAAGTCGACTCTGAGTATGTTAACTCTGAGTTGAGCTCGTGCCTGACGACTAGTAATAAGCCATCATCAATTGAGCTCCAATACTGTGATTCACCATGGCAACAGGGGAGAAAACAGGAAGCGGACATTTTCTGGGCAAAAAAAGTAGCACGGCTGCGGCCGTAATAAAAATCACTGACAGAGTTTTAGAAGCGGTCGTCTTTTCATTTTGAATTTAACATCACTTTCTTTTATATTAGCCTTTGAGGAAGTGGTTGAATGTTGTTCAAAGTTTTATTTTATTTTAGGCAATTTTAGGCAATTTTATTTAATTTAAACTATTTCACATATTAAACAAAGTAAAAGTTTATTCAGTGGATATTTTTTTACCACCAACAGATAATGTTTAACACACATCTGTGGGAAATAAAGAAAGACAAATGAAATGTGAGTTATTTCTCTTTTTCTGGCTACTTGAAGGTGATGAATTAACCTGCGTAGTGATTAAAAAAAAATAAAAAAAATAAAAAAAATTCGGCTCTGGGTGCTGTGCCTCCTTCAGATGTGCCTCAAGTGAAGCTGCAGCGTGGCGGCTGTCCCATGTTCTGGTACAGCTTCAACGGACGCTGCTACAAGTACGTCGCAGCACGTTTGACCTGGGCTGATGCAGAGCTGTACTGTGTGTCACAGCGAGCCAACCTGGTGTCTATCCACAGTCAGGAGGAACAGGATTTTGTTAATTCCCTCATCAAGAACTTTGACCACGCTGAGGGATTCACCTGGATCGGACTCAGTGACACTCAGAAGGAAGGAGGATGGATGTGGTCTGATGGTTGTGCAGTGGACTTTGTCTTTTGGGATGCAAGACAGCCAGACAATCACCAAGGAGCTGAAGACTGTGGACACACTAACTTGGGCACATCTAAGAAATGGAATGATTGGCCGTGTTCTCGCACTCATCCCTCTGTTTGTGCATCTCGCATAATGTGTTCTCCTTAACTGATTTGGTTGAATGTGTCCGATTCAAAATAGTCTCAGTTCACCTGTTGCTCTGTTGACATGCATCACACCTCCACAATAAAGATACAAATGTGCATTCATGTGTGTGAACAGAAGTTATTACACTTTATGAAATAAATATAAAATATGTAGTATAATAATCTCCCTTCATGGTGCAAAATAAGCATGACAATAAGAGACATAGAAATAAAGTCAAATACAGTTGACTTGATGACAATGAACAGATTTATAGACGTATGTGTAGATTTACATTTCTTGTGTTTTTGCATCTCTCTCTCTCTCTCCTATGGTCTGTCAGTGTCTCTCTCTCTCTCTTTCTCTCTCTCTCTATCACCCAAGGGAAACGAGATAGCATTATCACAAGATAGCTATGCTTCTGTACAAGAACATAAGCATCATCAGGTAAATGCAGTTTAACCCTCATAGAAAAACTATTATTATGCTGCAGAGTAACCCTTGTCACTGTTTATTGTTGTGGGCTCTGTTAAATTGTGTTTTTCTTCATCTTTATTAAAGGTTACCCTGTGGAGATTTTGACCAGTGGTAGCAATATAGAACAATGTTTTCTCTGATCAAATACTTTTTTCTGTTTGTTTTGTTGTGCGTGAAGGCATGGATCCTGTACATACGTGCAGCAGGTTTTTATGCTATTAGCCACATTAATGTACAAATGACCACAGCAATGGACAAAAAAGCAGCAAAATAGACGACTAGCAGGTAGCACAAATGTAAAGGATTTAGGATTTAAAATCATTGTTGCAAACGTTTCATGAGGAGTCTGTGAGCAATGCATTTTTGCCAGAAATGTAAACATACATTTGTTTTTACACACAGAGCACCTTTAATATACAATATACATTAATATACATATAAATGTTTCAGTCTATATGCAGCTTGAACTACTTTATAGGCCTACAGTAGATTAACCATAACAACACACCATGGGGAATCATAAATTACAAACTAAAGAAATGCAACGTAAAAAGTAGGCCACAGTGTTTCTTTGGACTTCAGTGGAGTAGAAACATGAATACCATAAAAGTGTGAATGCGCCTGTTCCACCTGTGTTCAGACTGATAATGAAACACAATCATTAATCGACAACACAAAGGCAGACAGACATTCAAGGAGAAAACAGATTCATTTAATGTGGATGATAATAGTTTTGCATTGCAGTGTGAATAATGTGGAGCTAAACATTTGTGAGTGACACGTCACAGTCGGTCCTGCAGCAGAGATGTGCTGTAGAGCTCTGAGCTCCTGGTTTGTTTAAGTTTTTTTCAGCACAGTAAAACTCGTCACAGAAATGATTTCTGACATTAAAACATGTGATTTCAGGATGTGTGAGGCTCACATTACAATAAGCATAAAAATATTCATCAAGCCCAAGTTGTCATCAACCCACCTGATGCTGAGAAGTCCGTTGATGTAAATAATGTTCAGTCTTTTAAACTAGATGAAAATGATTTCAGATTCCCACCAATAGATTCTTGTATCAACAGTTATTGAAGGTTGTGGCGGTGAAACTTCAATGTGACACTGACAGCAAATGACAACAGCTTCATGGATTCATTGCGGCCTTTGATAAATCATGTTCCTTGTCATCTAAATATCCTGGCCCAAAGGTCCGTGGACTCGTTGGATTGGTTCCTGGCGTTACTGCTGAATAGATATGAGAAGTAATTATGACTGTATCATAAGAAACGTGACACAGTTTAACAGCTGTTGATGGAGAGTGAACAGTCATTGCTGGTGTCCTGGTTAATTTTTGATCCAAACACTTTATGATCATCAGATGATGATGTTTTTGTTCTGTGTGCTGTTTAAAGTGATTGTCGTACACATTGGACCAATGATACGACACCAGCAGTGTGAACGCCCTCTCTGAGACCTATAAAAGAAAGTGGGCTCTCTTCTGTCTCTGCAGGATTCTCACTATCATCCGACAGAGCAGATCACTGCGACTCCAAAGACTTCAGAGACTCTCCGACCATCACATCAACCCCTTGTCCTGCAGCTGCGACAGAGACTCTGACTCCAACATGTTCTTGTTCCTCTTCTTGTTTGGTCTGGCTCTGGGTGCTGTGTCTCCTTCAGATGTGCCTCAAGTGAAGCTGCTGCGTGGCGGCTGTCCCATGTTCTGGTACAGCTTCAAGGGACGCTGCTACAAGTACGTCGCAGCACGTTTGACCTGGGCTGATGCAGAGCTGTACTGTGTGTCAGAGGGAACCAACCTGGTGTCTATCCACAGTCAGGAGGAACAGGATTTTGTTAATTCCCTCATCAAGAACTTTGACCACGCTGAGGGATTCACCTGGATTGGACTCAGTGACACTCAGAAGGAAGGAGGATGGATGTGGTCTGATGGTTGTGCAGTGGACTTTGTCTTTTGGAATGCAGGACAGCCAGACAATGCTGGAGAAAATGAAGACTGTGGACACACCAACTATGGCACATCTAAGAAATGGAATGATTGGCCGTGTTCTCGCACTCATCCCTCTGTTTGTGCATCTCGCATAATGTGTTCTCCTTAACTGATATGGTTGAATGTGTCCTATTCAAAATAGTCTCAGTTCACCTGTTGCTCTGTTGACATGCATCACACCTCCACAATAAAGATACAAATGTGCATTCATGTGTGTGAACAGAAGTTATTACACTTTATGAAATAAATATAAAATATGTAGTATAATAATCTCCCTTCATGGTGCAAAATAAGCATGACAATAAGAGACATAGAAATAAAGTCAAATACAGTTGACTTGATGACAATGAACAGATTTATAGACGTATGTGTAGATTTACATTTCTTGTGTTTTTGCATCTCTCTCTCTCTCTCCTATGGTCTGTCAGTGTCTCTCTCTCTCTCTTTCTCTCTCTCTCTATCACCCAAGGGAAACGAGATAGCATTATCACAAGATAGCTATGCTTCTGTACAAGAACATAAGCATCATCAGGTAAATGCAGTTTAACCATCATAAAAAAAACATTATCATTATTATGCTGCAGAATAACCCTTGTCACTGTTTATTGTTGTGTGCTCTGTTAAATTGTGTTTTTCTTCATCTTTATTAAAGGTTACCCTGTGGAGATTTTGACCAGTGGTAGAAATAAAGAACAATGTTTTTCTGATCAAATCCCTTTTTCTGTTTCTTTTGTTGTGCGTGTGTGTGAAGGCATGGATCCTGTAAGATACATACGTGCAGCAGGTTTTTATGCTATTAGCCACATTAATGTACAAATGACCACAGCTATGGACAAAAAAGCAGCAAAATAGACGACTAGCAGGTAGCACAAATGTAAAGGATTTAGGATTTAAAATCATTGTTGCAAACGTTTCATGAGGAGTCTGTGAGCAATGCATTTTTGCCAGAAATGTAAACATGCATTTGTTTTTACACACAGAGCACCTTTAATACAACAATATACATATAACTGTTTCAGTCTATATGCAGCTTGAATTACTTTATAGGCCTACAGTAGATTAACCATAACACCACACCATGGGGAATCATAAATTACAAACTAAAGAAATGCAACGTAAAAAGTAGGCCACAGTGTTTCTTTGAACTTCAGTGGAGTAGAAAGATGAATACCATAAAAGTGTGAATGCGCCTGTTCCACCTGTGTTCAGACTGATAATGATACACAATCATTAATCTACAACACAAAGGCAGACAGACATTCAAGGAGAAAACAGATTGATTTACTGTCAATGGCAGGAACTCACTATGGTATTGTGGAGGATAACCACGCCCATATACAGTTTCCGCGCGAAAGGACGGACTGCACCATTGGGAGAGCGGGGGGAGTCAGAAGAAGGACTGCACTTAAACGTAGAGACAAACACCTTTATCAAGAACTACAATTGAACAAATGGTCTCTCTACGTGTATGGTCTTTAGTGGAATGTCATAATTACAAGTATTGGACTTAACAATATATTTTGGTATCAGGCGACCGACACCAAAACACCCACTTCTGCAATCACCAGACTTCTCTAGCGGTTGATGTTTAAATCCACCTCTCCTCACTGCTTTTTATGATTCAAGACTAAACTTTCTGTGTGACGGAAATTTGGTGCAAAACGGAGAAAAATGACCCTCAAGTCAAAGGTAAGTGGCACAGCACTGTGTGTTAATACAGCCCCTCTTTTCCACGTCGGTTTTTGTAGCGAAAAAAAGTCACAATGAGCCAAAGTGGCCACCATTGTTATCATCTAAGTTAGCTAACGTTGTTGGTCCCAGAGAGCTCCACTGAAAATGTGCTTTCTCGTCTTTCTCCTCCGAATAAGGTGATTTTTGGCTGTAGCTAAAGCTAACATGTCATAATGTGACTGAATGAATCCCATATCTGTCGCACGTCTTTGTTTTGACCTGGTTAACCAGCTAGCTTCCACGTGATCCGCCTCACATTGCAGGTGACTCCTAACCTGAACTGTGGGCTAACTAACGTACTGCTCAGAATGAAGGAGTTCAGGTTCAGTGGTCAGAGGGGAAAATGGTAGATCTGTCCTGTCACAGGATGGTCCGGCTGATGTCAACAAATGCGACCAGGGACATCAGACCTAACGTGACCTTGTTGACTCTTTAATAAAAGAAAAAAAAAAAAAAACAGCCTCACATATTAAACAAAGACTAAGGGCCTTAAAATCCACTATGGTCCCAAATAATCTCATAAGGCTTGTACACTGTTGTCATAAGAGGCCATGAAAGAACAACATGTAAACACTCAACCCATATGTACGTTACAGTTTGGCGCCTCTGTAACAACTCGAAAAACACTAAACATTATTATATTTTGCTTAGTGTGTCATGACTTGCAAAGATGAGTTTGAACTGATGACATGTTTAGAAAAACCTACTACAAAGAAAACAACAGATGAATATCTGCTTTGTGAAATTACTTTGCTGTGATGTAGTTTCCAGATTTGAGCACCCTGATCAAATGTGCAAGACCAAATTGCAAGAAGGTTCCCACTTTAAAACTTTTCTACATTTTGGGTCTTAATAGAAGGGATGTATCTGAGGAAATGGTTAAATTAATATTAATTGATTTGTAACAGGGACAGACCGATTAACACCATTTTTTTCAGTTACTGGTATGGGTACTTTCTTGTCTGTTTGACATTAAGATTATATTGATTTATGAATTAAATACTTGAGCTCTGATGCAGCATCCTTTTCTCTGTCTATAGTTACCACTCTGTGGTCTCACTCAATGTCCCCCACAACGTTATCTGGTTTGTTAAACGTCACAAGTAATGACATATCAATAGTGCAAAATCTGGATCTGCTAATAACTTGTAGCTAAAGCTATTGTATACATGTAATGCAGTTATAGTATAAAGTTTCAGAAAATGGAAATACTTTTGTAAATTACCTCAAAATTGTACTTGAGAACAGTTCTATTGTAGAGTAGTAGTGGTTTTTCAAAATTTTGACACTAAGATTTCAACTTTCACTTCAAATTAATGTCAGTTAGAATATCGGTTCTCCTTGATAACCTTTTTGTATCAGCCCTGACATTTCAGTTGACCCATGATTTACAACAGTATTTGTGTCTTTGGGGCCCCAAACAATGAGGAAGTAGAGCCAATGTCGAAGATAAGAAAAGAAAAGCACAAGGTCAAAGTGTCTGTTCCTGTTCCACTTAACTCTGCCCTGTTGTGGCTGAGAAGCTGCACTGGCCTGTAGTGATAAGGATGTCCTTGGGTTTAGTTGGGTGTCTGCCACCTTAAACTCCACAAGGCGGGTTTACTTCGACAGCCAGCCTCGATTCAGGTGATCCTGGCAAACTGACGAGTGGCACAGCTGAACTAACCTCATTGTTCCCGCAGCATTCACTAATGTTGCAATCCATTGCTCTTGGAACTCAGGGAAAAATGACCTCTGACCTGGAAAGTGTAAAGGAACTGTCACTCAAGTTGGAAACTCAGGCAAGATCCATCAAGCCCAGACTCCACTGACATAAACACACAGTGAACAATTAGCTTTTACCGTTTCATCGCTTTTGTATTTTTCCTTCACTTGATTTATACCTGATAGAAGTCTTTGTGGTACAAGTTTATGCCTCCCTTCTCTTTTTAAATTAGATAATCTGTTTTGTCAGCTGCTGAAGTTGCTTGTAAAGTCCACAGTCTTTGTGAGACTTCACAGCATTTAGATTGAGAATTTCGAATTCAGACACAGAAATGTCGACTTCCAACTTGCAATGGATTACAGCATTAGTGACCAAGGATGTCTGCTGATTGAATGGTGCTCAATTGGGAAAAAAATGTAGGAAGTTGTTCCTGTAGTGTATATTCAGTGTTAATCCCCAAACTCATTGTATGGATCCTTGTAGTCTAGCAAAGGTGTTGAGTTGATTTCTTTCCCCATAAAATATGTGTAAAGCTGATTTAAAACTGAAATTGAAATCCCAGTGCAATCTTCTTTTTTCCCAGTCTTTGTTGTTGTATTGCAGCATATCTTGGCATGTTACTGCCACCTGTTGATCAGTGGAATAGTGTCACACCATTGTTGGGACTCAAGGATTGTGTATCATGTCACCACATGCACAAGATGAACAGAACAGGAACCAACTCGGAAAACAAAATATGTTGTGTTAATATAGGGAGAGAAAATTGCACAGGGTACTTGTATGATTTGACTCGTGAATGACCCAGAAAGTGCTTGATATGTCTGTCAACAGGCTCCATGTTTCAAATCCAAGTTTATCACTGCGGAGCTGGCTCACTTGTTCAGCCACTCAGACAGTGAGGAGGAGTTTGAAGGTTTCAGCGAGGATGAGGAAGAAGAAGATGGAGGGTGTTTTAACAAACGGCTAAAGAAGAAGGTATGAAGCATATGTTGTTGGCTGCATTATTTAATGTGAATGTGTTCAATACCACGGCCAAAGCATCAGACTGAAGACTTCTTCCTCTGGTTTTCTCCAGGTGGTGGATTCAGAGGAGGATAGCGACGTGGACACAGGATTCTATTCTGATGGCGAAGAGGCGCCGCCATCAAAAAGGAGGAGTCTTTTAGTAGCCCTGAGGTGTGTGAGTATGTGTGTCAGACAGTCGGTAAGCGAGAGAATAGGTGCCATACCTTTTTGTATTTTACCTAAAGATGATCTGATCAGCTATATCTCATCACATTGAGTAAACCAGATCAATCACCCCATTTACAACCTAGTTATTAAATGGGATCTGTATCAGGGCAATATGGGTGGAAAAAGGGATATAAGGGTTTCCCTTTTTTTTTTTTTTTACTACAAAAACAAAACGAAGTTATTGTATCAGATTTGCCAAATTTACAAGAGCTCTGGAGGAGAGATCAGATCTTAATCAGGACAATGAAAACGCATTAAAAAAACTTGGTGTAAACTCAAAGGCAAGATCGGATTATCTTGATTATCATTCATGTCGTCATTGAGTTTTTTGCTGTGATGACTGGGATTCTCCAGTAATTAGATAACAATTGTAATTTATTATTGCTCCTCAGGTTCCCTGTCAAAAGACTCTCTACCCCCAAAAAGGAACCACAAGAGAAAATAATTAAAAAGCCAGTTGAAGAAACTCGTCCTTCACGGAGAGCCAGCAAAAGGCAGAGGACAAAGCAGCAGCAGCAGCAGCAGCAGGAGGAAGAGGAGGAGGAGGAAGAAGAGGAGGAGGAAGACAAAGACAAAGAGGAGGTCCTGTCTCAGAGCCTCAGGAAACGAGACAAGAACATAAAGGAAAACAAGGCCATGGTATTGAGCCCTCACCAGATTCAGTGTTTTCTCCAGATCCTGACAAACTGTATGATCTGATGCAGTCCATCTTCTGTCAGATGTCCTGTGACTCTGGTCGTCTCTGTTGTCTTTCAGCTGGCTAAGCTGTTTGCTGATCTGAGCAGCATGGCTGACCTGACTCTGCCCTCCACACCTCAAGTAAGTATAAGCACCAGCACCAGTTTCTCACAACAGAGAGATGAACATGCACTCAGCTGGAAATAAACAGCTCATATAAAGACTATTGATCACCAGTAAAATTACGTCACATTCATTAGGCAGACTGCTTTATCCAAAGAAACTCAAAATAAGTGCATTCAGAGTTCATAGGAACAACAGTTAGAAGGTTTTGTAGATGATTAATAACCTGGATGTTGATATTTGGAAAAGACCACAACATTACTTTGGTTTCTATGTGTTAAAGTTGTGGTTTGTTAATAGTTATTTGAATAGGGACAAGATGGTACGTGGTATCCCTCTCTGGTGTAGATGGGCTTTTTAAAATACACACAACTCCACAATAAACTACATACATAATAAAAGCATTGATGTAATAGAAGAACCATCTTTTTGTTGTTGTTGTGTTTACATTTACTGATCACACTGCAGCCATATATAAGAAAAGTCAGAGCAGAGTCCACCTGCTGGGGAAGCTCAGGTACTTTGCAGTGCAGGGGGCACTGCTGACTTCTTTCTATGACTCTGTGGTGGCATCAGCCATTTGCTATGGAGTAGTCTGCTGGAGCAGCAGCATCTCGGCAGCAGGAACGAGGAGACTGGATAAACTTACCAAGAAGGCCAGCTCCATCCTGGGATCCTCTGGACCCAGTGCAGGTGGTGGGAGAGAGCAGGATGATGGATAAGCTGTCATCGCTGCTGATGAAGGAGTCCGACCCCCTGCAGGTCACTATCACAGCACTGGGCAGCTCCTTCAGCAATAGGCTAATACACCCCAAGTGTGTGAAGAAGAGGTACCGCAGGTCCAAGTGTGTGTGAAGGAGAGGTACCGCAGGTCCTTCCTTCCTGCTGCTGTCAGACTCTCCAACCAGCAATGTGAGTAATAATCATGCACGGGACAAACTTGCCACTGTCTTATCTCTGCAGAAGAAGAAGCGAGTGTCTGAGAAGACAACACCTCGGAAACGCAAGTTTGAACCAGAGGTTGGGTCAGAGAGGAGGAACCCGTCCCGTAAGGCTCGTCCTCCTGAGAACTTTGCGGTGGAGGAAAAGAGCGAGCCGCTCACCTGCAGAAGCCCCAAGACTGTAGATATCAGGAGGCTGGTGGAGGTACAGTGTGCAACACATACTTCACACTATATGCTGACATATCCAGTGCGAATGCAGTCCTACACAGCTCATGTACATGTAATGCAGTTAAGTTTATGGGAAAGGGAAACTTTTTTGATATAGGAGTCATTATTACTGATAATTTACTGATTGCCTGTCATCTGCACTGTAAATGCCCTGTTTACTGTTTACAGGGAAAAGGCTTTGATTGTATGTGGATAAACCTTCAATCAGATACTAAACATTTTGTGTTGTTGAAGTCACTGAAGAATAATATTTTACGTATGTCCTCAGTGTACACAATTACAGCAGAAACATGGTCCACGCAAGCATGCCAACGCTACTCTAGCACAGCCTGACTTAACTCCACAGTGCTGTGTGAGTGCTGGAGAAAGGTCTGGCTGCATCAATGCTCACTGTGGTAGTGAGGCAAAAACACTCTGGCTTGTTTTATATTTCTTGAAAGCAACCATAAGAAACACGTTAAACCAGGTTGCAGCAACAGTGCCCCTATAAAAAGTGTTGGTGGGGACTTGTTTGTTATGGAGGGAAGTGAGCTGTGGCATTAAGAACATCAGTTAGTTAACAC
Source organism: Diplodus puntazzo (assembly GCA_963678695.2). Classification (NCBI taxonomy): domain Eukaryota; kingdom Metazoa; phylum Chordata; class Actinopteri; order Spariformes; family Sparidae; genus Diplodus; species Diplodus puntazzo. Next base: position 17,757,275 of record OZ023169.1, read on the forward strand.
GTCATCTTAACATTCTTCATAAAAGTGAATCCCAAGCACCATATACTTATTTGAAGTTCCTATTAAAATCTTTTTGGCTGAATAGCAGTGACCTGTTTGAGCTTCAGTCTGTGGGTTGTGATTGGGCAGGTGGACAAGGAGCATGCCGGTGAGGGACGGAGGAGGACGACGAGGATCAGGAAGAGCCAGTATGACGTGAGGTCGGTCGATGAGATCACCAAAGAAGACCTGGACAACATAGCGTACCGCAGCAAAGACAAGATCTGGGACAAGGAGAATGTGAGTCACATCAGGACTTTAGTGGTGCTGGACTGTACTGTGCGGTCTGGTTTCCTGCTGGGTTAGTGCAGTTTTTCATTGTATGTTAATGGTTTTCTTGCAGGGCAGCTCGTGTCACCAGTGCAGACAGAAGACTTCGGACACAAAGACAGTGTGTCGCAGTGGATTCTGTGTGGGGGCCAAAGGTCAGTTCTGTGGGCCCTGCTTGAAGAACCGCTACGGGGAGGACGTTCGCACTGTGCTGCTCGACCCGGTCAGTACCAACACATGTTTCTCTCACTTTGTGTTTCGTATACTTGAAGTGAGTGTGGGGTCCTCTGAGACTGAAAAGACAACAGTAATGAAAAACAAAAAGTTCATCAAACATGAATTAGATGAATTTTATATCACATTGCATTGTAAAAGCTATACATTAAAAAACGAATTTGCCTGAATGTAAGTTGTATACTTGTATGTATTTATTTATACATTTGGGGGGATTTGTCACTATATGTGTTAATGTTCCTGTTTACACAGGAATAGAAAATGATGTGATGTTTATGGGTTGTTATTGTATTACACATGTTTACGTTTAACATCTTGGTCAACAGCCTTACTGATGTCCTTTTTAAAAGACAGTTTAGTTTTCAACAGAGCAGTGGGAACATGAGTAGCTGAACACAGAAAGCAGAGAGCACCACCTAGAGACACTTCAGCTGAACTGTTGGTCTGTAAACGTGCAGCTGCATTATTCAGTGCTCACATTGAACTGCATGTTGGTGTGTGCGTGTTAAAAAAACTAGAGCGTGACCAGTGATGGCATGTAACTAATTACATTAACTCAAGTACTGGACTTAACATACTTGTATTTACATTGTCTGCTGGTTTATAAAGTTTTTAATTTTACTCCACTACATCTATTTGAAAACTTTAGTTACTGGTTACTTTGCAGATAACGAGCTGCATCTGGGCCAAAATAGCACAATTTTACAATTGGGTAAAAAAAACACAGATTCTGTAAATCAGAAAAATGCTGAATATTGTAACGAATAATCAATCGGATCGATAATCGGTCAACCCATAGTACACAGAGTACACATAAATATAAATATATGTATAATTTACTGGTACTTTTGATAATTAAGAACAGTTTATTTCATATGTTTTAAGACTTGTACTTGAGTACTTTTGCTACCGTTGACTTTCACTTTTACCTTTAGGTAATATTATAACATGATATATTTACTTTTACTCAAGTATGATTTTTGGGTACTTTTCATGATCAATACTGGATTTTTGTGGCCGATGCCAGTAACAATATAGGAGAGTAAAAAAATTACTATAGATGTACAGAATGGATATAAACAAATATTTTGCAATGATCCCTCAACTGTGGTTATTAAACAATTGACAAGATATGTAACTATAAATAAAGTAACAATAAACCTTTCTGTTTAAGTTACATCTGGAAGTGTAGACTAAGCTTCAGATTGAATCATTATAAATGACCCCAAGAAGGATTTTTTGTAAAAGAAAATAGGAAAAGGAGTTTTCATACCGGTGCATGTCGGACTACATGTACTTCGATACGATACCATTCAATTTGAACCTTTCTTTGTAGACTTGGTCGTGTCCTCTCTGCCGTGGAATGTGTAACTGCAGTCTGTGTCGTAAGAAGGAGGGCCGTTGTGCTACAGGCATCCTGGTGGGATTGGCCCGCTACAACGGCCACGACAACGTCCATGAGTATCTGGAGAGGTACGCCGCCTCAGTGGTACAGATCTGAACCGTCTATGCTGCTGCATTGAATACATTATTCAGATGACAATATCTGTGTCAAGTGACTGAGCACAATTATGATTCATTTAAACTGTTAGTCATTAAAACAAGTAAAACCCAATAAAAATCATTGAAAGTTGACTTTCTGTAGGTTTGGACAGTATGTTGGACAAACATGACTGACGGATCAACAATGAACAATGTGTTGTCTCGTTGCAGCATTCAGAAGGAGCTGCAGTAATGTCCAGAGAGGAGACCGGGAGCTCGTACAGCTGCTGCCTGCAGACGCTCGGGCTGCACAGTACTGTAGAACTCATCTTAATGCACATTTGTAGATTTAGATGGACCTTTTTTTTTTCTAACTAGAGAAACAATCAAAAAGATGTTTTCTATTGTCACCTTAACACAAGGCACATCCCCTGTTTATATGTTCTATATACTATGATTTAAGGCTGCATACGCTGCAGTAATGTTTTTATTGTCTTAATGTCAGAACTCAGCTCTGAGTTGTACATTTTCAGTTCTACCTTCTGATGTTCTCTATAGCCAGTGTAATGTTTGGTTACTTTCTATGTTATGGATGCAAAAGGAGCCTTTTTATACCAACTGCCTTTTCTAACAAGTGAGTAACTTTGCAGCTTTCTTGTCAGTCCACTGTAAAGTTGAATAAAGAATGGCATTATCTCAATGATTTGCCATGTTCTGTTTTTTTTTATACATTCTTATGCAGTCTCTTAACTGTATCTGCTCTCTATAATTGTCAACACTACACCAAAGAGTCTTTTATAGGGAGGACAGTCGAGCCTAAAATTGTACATTTTGGAGAAATGCTCACAACTTTTGAGCTGTTTGAACAATAGTTTTGTGTGTGTGTGTGTGTGTGTGGCTGCTGTGTACCTGGTATGACTTCTCCAGGTAAGTGGGGTCAGATCCAGGTCCAGTCTTTGCTCCTGAGGTGATCGGGGAGCCAGCAGCTGATCTTCTATAACGACATGGTAGCATTGCTGCAGGGCAGGGGTCAACCTGAGGTCACTGGTCGGTCGTGAGGCAAACAATGAGAGAGAAACATAAAGATGTATTAAAACTTGTTTCTGATCACATCTTGATCTGAATAATCTCTTGAGTGTGTACTGATGGCTTCATTCAGACCAAATCAGGCGATGTGCAGATCTGTGCAGGATAGTGCAGCTGTGACTCGACCGGGAGAGTATTTTCACTTGATACAGTTTCTGGCTCTGACTTGGGAGAAACCATTCTAATGTCTTCCTTCTCCATCCGAATCAAGTTTGCAGAGTATTTCTCCTCCCTGCTGGTGCAGCAAGATGTTGTTAAAGGCACCGCGCAACATGATGGACGTTAGGAGTGATTTGACTGGATGTGAGTGAGTGTGTGTTTGTTTTTGGCCTGTACAGCAGTATCTGTTTCAGCCATGTTAACCAGCGCTTATCAGAAAACATGAAAACATTCCATCGTAAGTATTATATTAGTAGGCCGTATCATTACACTCATTTTATATGTGTAGTGTAAACCGCTGCTCTAAATGAGGTCGTTCTGTGGCATGGCTTCCACGCACAACAGACTTCTGCCAACCGAGCTGGCTAGTTCAGCTGGTTTAGCGCCCGGCTAGCTTGAATGGGGATAACATTATTTAGTCGTGCGGCCCTTCTTGACTTTCCAAATGTATTTAGACCGAATGGCCCTAATTCTGAGTAATTTCGTGGGCGTTGTGATGTTTTACTGACTATTCTATCACAATGTTGTCGATGTCGATGGCTAAGTTGTATTCTGGGTAATGTAGGCTCCAGGTTTTGAACAGCAGTCCACTGGTCTAGCACTTAATTCCACACATTCTTCTTCCTTTTCAAAACCTGGTGTCCTCATTACCCACAATGCACCTTAGCCACTAAATAACATCACTTGTGGAAATGTCTCAGATATCATGCAGCTTCCTTTAGACCATTTTTTCCACATGTGCGTTAGTTCTCCCCAAGACCTGTAAGCACACTTTAATGTGTAAAATTGGTGGAGTTACCCTTTAAGGTTTCAGCCCAGTCAGTTTAACACTGCAGTTATTGCTGTTAATTTTAACAAGTGATGAAAGTAAAGGAGAGAGAACATCAAAACTCCGTCTGCATTCAGATACTTGAACAGTTCATTACATTAAACTTTCAAAACTCCACAAAAACACCTGAGGGTGTCGGTTTGTACATTCAGGTGTTTCTGAAGCGCTTCAAAGGACAAACGTGTCTCAGGACGTGTGACCTGTTGCTGCGGCAGGACGCTTTTTGTAAACCGAGCGACCTGATGGTGAACCCTCACTCTCTCTCTCATGTTGTCTGAAATAGTTTATTGTGTCATTATCTGTCCACACAGACCAGAATAACTCAGTCAAGGCAGCCGTTGTGCTTTCGAGTGGTAGCTGTCCTGTAACCGAGTGGTCACAGGTTCGATCCTCGCAGCGGAAAGTGTGTGTGTGGTTGTGTGTGTGGTCTATTAGATTCACACAGATACCGGGGCATCATGGGGGATTTAAGACAGTTTAAATCACTTTATTGTCAAGTGTTATGCAGGCAAAGCATCTTTTCTGCTTGAAGTTGTCCTTTTTTATTTTTTTTTATTGACATAACACGTTTGTACAAACCAGTTTTAAAAATATCAATAAACTGGAGCCTTTGAGGCTAACCTGGCAAAAAACCCATTATCAAATGTCATGGAGACGAACAAACATCTTTAGAAAAAGATTTACAAATGAGATGTCACTACAAAATATCCAAGAAAGAAAAGTTGGTTGTCACACAAAATATTACCAAAAAACATCTAAATCTGTTTGGTATCAACCTTTTCAACTTTAAACAAATAGTAACTTTTTTGCTTTCTTCTTCTTTTGTTATTTATTTTTCTCCGAAAAACACGTTTATGGCGCAGAGAGAAGAAGTGAACAGCAATGGTCAGACGTAGAAAAAAGAAAACCGAAGCACAAAGAGTAAAGAAGAAGCAGCACTACGGCGAAAAAACTGAAACATGCTGTACACAACCTCAGAATCAACGCACACAAATACAAGTCCAGCAAAAGGCAAAGAGTACAAATCAAGGATAAATAATAAATTAGCCGTCACACACCGGGGTCCTGTGTGTCAACATACTGGGAGGGGACTGTTTAAAACAATCGAGAAATTTCTATCAAATAAAATAATCTTTTAATTTAAAAAGAAGGTACGCACTGAACGAACACAGAGCAACACCACCAGAAAACATCTCATAATATCCACACAGCTAAGTAGCCCGACCCTCTCCCTCCCACAGCGCTGCTCACTCTTCACCTCTCTGTGCTGTGGTCTGCTCTGTGTCACCCCGTTTCCACCCGCCTCGCCCTGAACTCCCCTCTGTACTACAGCTTGTGTTAAGGCAATTGTGGCACATGGGTCACGTAGCAGGGTGAGCGGTGGAGAGGGGTCGTCACTGGAGCACAGGAGGCAAAAAGCAACTGATGACTGTGAGGGTGCCGCTGTCGTTACATCTACCAGGAACCATCTGACGGTAGCTGACCATAGAAAAATAACAAAGTGGCGCTGGATGGACGCTGCAGCCGCGATGTTAAAGCCACCCTGTGGTATCTGCTGAGTAACTGGCTCTGATCAGACGACGGCACTGCTTTCAGACGTTTTCCCCCGAATCTCGGAGCGAACTGGCTTGTTTTATTAACAGAGAAACTTCCCCTGACAATGTAAACATGGTTTCACTAGGATTGTCATTATAGTATTGCTTTCACTACACAAAGAAAGTTGTAGAAAGCTAGATTGTTTTTTTCTATAGAAACCTTTTTTTCTAATGGCCACTGCGCCTCGATAGGAATGCATTATTTATAAATCTCCTTATATGTGCTTTTTTTTTTAGTTCTTTTTTTTTTTTTTTTAGAATCATCTCCTCTTCTTCAATAACAGTTTATCCGTTGACTGGTCTCGAAGGAATCAACACCTGAATCTGGTCTGAAGACTGAACCTGAACCATGAATAAAACTCAAATTAGGTAGATCCTCTCCGTGACAGCATGGGAACGCACACATACACACACATTCAAACACACACACACACACACACACACTCATTCAAACAAACACACCATCCACCCCAAGACTGCCCCCGCTGCCCTGCAACAGTCCTGTACCATGATTGACCCTCAGCGCTGTCTGACAGGTGTGAAACAGGAACACATCTTTGTGCATAGAGTTAGATTCTGTTGCGAAAATGTCTCTCGGTGTTGGATCGGTTCAGCAGGACCCCCCCGTCTTGTGCTAATCTAGACACTACTTACATTCCTTTCCCCGCCACTTATGGAATTATCATAGATTCCTCTCATAAATGCCAAACTAATCTTTCATACGTCGTTATTATATCTGTTAGTTTTTTTTAGTTGTGATGTTATATTTTTCGTTTTCTCTTCATTGCATGATCCCGTCTCTTTTGAGTCCCTTTTCACGAGAGAACAACATTTTTAAAATGATGTGAAATGAAAAGTAAAAATAAAAAAAAAAAAAAGGGAAAGAGAAGCGACCCTCACAGTCCCTGCAAAGACTCCCAAAAAAACAGGAAGTCGGCCTTCCGCTAATAGACAGGAGTCAGTCGTCTATTCAAACTCCTCCTCTTCCTCCTCTTCTTCCTCCAGGTGATTAGAGGTGGTGGGCGTAGCGGGGTCAGAGTCACGTGAGAGGGTCGCCACGGCGACTATCTGAGGGGAGGCGCCCAGGCCTTCAGGGGCGTCTTCCTCCATGTCGTCAGTGGTGATGATTGCCACCGCAGCCCCGCCCTTCTTGTTCTGGTGGGTCTTGATGTGCTTGGAGAGGTGGTCGCTGCGCATGAAGCGCTTGGAGCATTCTGGACACTCGAAGCGCTTCTCTCCTGACGGGAGAAGACAAAGACAAGAATTCATCAAGGAAGACACTTTGTGGTTGCATTGCATAGCTGATGGGAAAATATTTGAGTGATGTACATGAGATAGTACGAAAAAAATACAGTAAGTTGTAAATTGTGCAAATCCAAACAGTTTTGATAAAGAATCTTAAAGGAGTTGGATTAAAGCTGAAACACTCAGCAGAAGAATAATCAGCATCAACATTTTTTCAGGCAGAAACAGTGACAGACATGTTTTTTTCTAGTTTCAGCCTCTCAAATGAGATTATCTATCCAACTTTGGTTTTTGCTCAGGGCGTTTCATAGACGGACACAATTTTTACACCAAAATGATGGCACATGCAGGTTTATTAGACTCATTGAAACTAGCTAATTTAGGTGACTGACTCTTTCCCATTGGCAGGACATGTTTGCCTTTCTGTTTTAGTTTGTCCCTCCTGTATCACGTTCAATGTCACGAGCAATCTTGAAAACAGGGAGGAAACCTTTTTTATGTCTTTTACTTCAGTCTCTTTCAGATGCAACGCTTGGAGCGATGTTCCAGACGCTGCTTGCTGCATCACGACGGGAAGAATGGGTGAAAATAAGCGTGTCCACCTGGGTGTCGTGTTTCCATCAGTGCTGATCAGAGCTGGAACTAATAAATACTCAGAACGACTGCAGAGTATTTGACCTGGGAACGTGTACTGATTGTAAACTTCCACACTGAAGATAAGCCAGATGTTGGTGGGTGTTCATGATGAAAATGAATTAGTTGTAGACCTAGTTTGGATTCAGTTCTGGATTAAAGGAGATATATTATGCATGGCATGTATAACATGTTGAAAGTTAGAAAAACAAAAGGTCTGTAGGAACAGAATCTCCTCTCTCCCACAGGAAACGCTGCTCCTGCAACGCCTATTCTGTAGTCCCGCCTTTAATATCATGACTTTGTGACATCACCATGTCAAACATTTGCATGATTTATGTCTAGCAGCTGGTTTGGAGTGTAAGAATTGAATCAGCAGAGCTGCTCTTTTGTTGTTAACAGTTCTGGCTCAGTCATGTGTGAGTGGACCAATTAGAGCAGACTGGGTATTCAGAGGCGGAGCTAAAACAGAGTGTTTCAGACAGAAGGGGAACACAGAGCTGCAGCAGTAGACAGTGTGAGAAACCTGACGTCAAATGCTCTTGAACCCCAGCGACATGACGGGGGTGAACCACATCCCCACTCTGCCTACCTGTGTGTGTTCTCCGGTGTCTCTGCAGCTCGTCGCTCCTCGTGAACCTCTTGCCACAGAAGATCCAGTTACACACAAACGGCCTCTCGCCGGTGTGCCAGCGCAGGTGGGCCCTCAGGTGGGACGTCTTGCCGTACACCTTCCCGCAGCCCTCCATATGGCAGATGTGCTGCTTCTTCTTCGTGGGGTCGCCGCTGTTCCTGCAACACAGTTGGGAGTGAGCTGGAGGTGGACTCACTGACTATTCTAGCAGAGCTGAATACATTTGAGCGCTCTCTGAATATTCTCAGTGTATGTTTCTGGTGCCAGCCCCACATCACAATGTGAAGTGTTTGGTGGTGAGAGGTCGGATCTCTCACTTCAGGATACAAGCTGCACTGTGTCCTGACCATCTGTCTGACCAGTTGTCCCACCATGACATGGTGCTCAGCAGCAGTTTTGGAATAATCTTGACATTTCTGACTTGTAGATTTCTGGGAATTCTTGAACTTTTTGCATGACACTTGTTAAAAGAAATATTGCATATTTAAAGAAAATATTTTTCTTTGATCTCCCTAAAACAGACGAATGCAGGGGTCGGAGTTTCTACTCTTTTTGTACCTTCCCTCTCCATCCCTGCAGTTCGGACAGGAGCAGGCGACGCGGCGAAGTCTCTTGCTGGGCGGTCCCTCCTGGTCCGAAGAACTCTGTACGGAGCCCAGCTGGTCTGGACTCATGGATGAGCCTGACGCCACGTTGCCAACAGTGACCGTCACGGGAGATGACTGAACTTTGACCCCATCCTGACCCTGTGGCTGACCTGAAAGGTGATGAAAATGTGTAAACTTCTGAATCAGAATCAGAAATAAGCACATTGTCTGTGGAGTAGGACGACAAACAGACAAACAAACTAAACTGTGTTGGACATCCTGTATAGATCAGCTATGATTGTTAATGTATGGGGTACTGGAGACTGGAGCAGGAAACTAATAACTAATGATGCTTCCTCTACACAGACACAGTTAACCTACAGTAATGGTTTAGTCACTACACGTTCTCTCAGTAGTCCTTAGTGTGCCCTTACCCTGTAGACCAGTAATGGTGAGGGGGACACCCTGCACCTGAACCCCTGCAGTGCCCAGCCCTGCGATGCTGACCGTTTGTACCCCAGACCCCGGGTTGATCTGTGCTGCGCTCAGCGTCAGGGGAGCTCCACTCAGGGACACCAGCCCTCCGCTCCCCACTGTTGTCCCTCCGGCCACGGGGGCCAGTGTTAGCTGCTGTGGCATGGCCGCCCCGAGGCCACCCTGCAGGGAGACTCCACCGGGAAGCTGCAGTGTTTGCCAGGTGAGCTGGCCGGACGGGGACAGGGTGGGGGTGCGAATAAGGACCTGGGCTGGGTTCTGGAAGGCCTGGATGGGCTGCAGGGTTTGTCCTGGGGCCAGCTGGAGGGTCTGAATGTGCTGAGGCTGCTGCTGGGCCTGACCCTGACTCTGAGTCTGGGGCTGCAGCTGGATCTGCTGCACCAACTGGTGCCCCACCTGGCCCACAATCACCTGCTGGATGGTCCCTGCTGAATCTGTCTGGTTCTGAAGCCCGTTGGCCTGGTTCTGGCTTTGAGAGTCCGCCTCACTGCTCTGTACTTGTGTGTCAGCTGGTCCAGCCTCCGATCCAACAGAAACAATTTGTGTCCCGTCTGAGATGCCGTCACCTTCGGTTACTGCCGCTGAGCCAGTTGATGCTGTAGCAGGAGCTGCTCCGGACACCGCTGTTGTCACCAGCTGGTTGCCATTGGCAACGGAGAACGTGCCATCTGCTGATTGGATGAGCTGCACAGCCCCGCCCCCTCCGACATTATTTATCACAGGCAGAGCCAGGGTCATGCCACCGAGGTTTATGGGTACAGTGGTCATAACAGGAGTCTGGGAGCCCTGCAGAGTCTGCAGCTGCAGTGGGAAAGACTGCGCAGGGCGGATCTGCAGTGGGACCGTCTGATTGGCTGTACTTGTCAGGATGGCCTGCTGGTTGGCTGGCTGCAGGATAGCCTGGGTCTGGCTCGGACTCTGGGTCTGGATGAGCTGAACCTGCTCCGGTAGACCCCCAATGGAGGCTGTATGAGCTGGGCTGATATGGATCTGCTGTCCATCCGCAGTCTGCAGGTGAGGGATGACCTGATACTGGACCCCGCCCCCGGCATTGGGCAGGTTCTGAACCTGGATGATCTGGAACTGCTGCTGTTGCTGACTGGCTGCAACACTGTTGGTCCCACCGACTGGCTTGACCTGGAAATGAGCAGTGATCCGGTTAGAGGACAAACACAAAATAAAAACAGAAGCTCAGACCCGCCGTGTGCCGACCTCCTTTACCTTGCGTCCACCAGGTGAACTGTCATTAGCCAAGGTGGTGGCCACCGTCACAGCAACCGGCTGGCTGGTGTTCTCCTTGGCCATCGTAGGAGCTGTTGTAAAGATCTGCCAGCCGTTCCCTGTGAACTGAGCCGGGACCAGTTCCAGCTGCTGGGGCACCAGGGCCTGGCCTCCAGTGGTGTCCACCACTATCTGACCCTGGATCTGACCTCCCTGCAGCTGGATCTGACCAGCCTGGACCTGGATCTGCTGGGCCCCCGCCTGGGCCTGAGCCCCCTCCGCTCCCCCCTGCCCTCCGATCTTACTGCAGGTGGCCGCTAGCAGAGCCAACGGAGAGGGCTGAGAGGAATCCTGGAGGAGAGGGGGCGAAAGGAGGGCCGGAAAGGAGGGGCAGAGAGAGAGAGACGGTTAAAGGCTGTGACGAGGGAGGGAGGAGAAGCCAGACGACACACAGAGCTCATATACACACACACACTCAAAGTGAAGCATGCAGGAGGGAAAGTCAGGAGGGAAGAGATGGGCAGGCACTCCAAATACATGAATACTCTGAAGAAAGAAGAGAGAGTAGAAGAGCGAGGCTGCAGAGAGACCTGGTTCAGAGGAGAGACACAGAGCTGAGAGGAAAGAGAGAGAGCTGTCAGTGGAAGTGGGCGGTATTACAGGAAGCGAGTGGGTGGGCGTGTGAGAACCACATTTCTCTTTTCTCAGAACACTGGTAGAAAATGCCGCCTTCTCTCTCTCTCTCTCTCTCCTCCCTTTCAAAGGAACTAGGTCGCAGGCAAATTTTTAATGCTACACACCTCAACAGAGCACAGAGCGCAGAGCGCTGCTCGTTCCACGGGATCTGCACTTGAGAATAGTTGCCTGACTCAAATTAATCTCCAAGATGTACACAAGCTTTTACACAGCGGCTAAAAATAGGAGTTCCACACAGTCAAGAGTCACATACCAACGCTGCAGGTCTTCACCATAAATCCATACGCAGAATTAAATCATGTTGAGCCTGATTCAAACAGACAATTCAAAAGTACAGTGGCTGAAGTGTGACAGCCATATAAGCCTATTCAGAGCTGTGGGCTGCTCTCAGCAGGCTGCACAGAAGCAGGAAGTGGAATTCACCAGAGAAACGCCCCCAGTGGTGTCTGTCAGGGGGGGAGGGAGGGAGGGAGGGAACGTCTCTGGCCTCTAGGCAGTAAAAGTAATGAACTCCAGTAAACTCCTATTACTTCTCCTTATTGATTAATTGTTGTGTTGTGTTACCTGTGATCCAGAACTTTTCCCCTTCTTAGATGCTTTCCCTCCTTCAGTTCCAGATGATTCCTTCTTGGAGTCTGAGGAGAGAGTCACAGTGAGAATGAGTCCAGCTCCAACATCATCACATGAGTGTTTCCTCACGGCGCAAAGTCCGCGGAGACGGCGCACACACGGAGACAGCAGCAGGACACAACACCGTCACATCAGAAAGCAGGCAGAGCATCACAAAGGTGATCAATAAAAAAGGTAGAGGACGATCAGTAACCTCATCATCAACATGAGAGGGGGGCTTGGAGCCTCCTATCTGTCAGACAGAGAGAGAGAGGGGTGGAGACGGAGAGGGGGGAGGGTACCTACCACTCATAACGCATTAATATACCGAGAGGAGAGGGTGTAGTTCACGGTAGAAGGCCGGCCGGGTACACAGGCGGAGGACGGCCTATATGTTCGGCGCTGGGCCGTGGCGGATCTGCCCGTTTGACGAAACCACCCACCGGCCAGGAAGGGCGGTGCCAAGCGCAGCACAATCAAGCAGCCCCGAATAACGGAAATAACGGAGCGCGCAGCGAGCGTCCCGGCCCGTCGGCCCCCTGGCAGCCCCGGCGTAGCTCTCCCTCAGCGGGTCGCCAGTCCATACACGAGTAAAGCAGCGCTTGTCAGAACGATGTCCACAGAGAAGTTGTCGGTGTGTGACCGTGGAGGCCAGCCCACTTCCATTTAAGCATCAGGACTACACCCTCTCCGCTCCTGCTGTCGCCGCCGTTCCTCTTTCCGCACGACGCGGGGACGCCTCGTCGCCGTCCGTCGGGCACCGAGAGCGAGCCGTCACAGCTGTTGGTATTTTACGCGTATTCCCTTTTTTTTTCGTGCACAATTGATTTTTTTAACGGGGAGATTCGGGGAGATAGCTGTGGCTTTTGTGGGCGGACGCGCTCCTCCCACATATTCAGATTGGACGACGGGGCTCGGCGTGCGAGGGTCGAGATGGGAGTTGTATTTTGGTGAGGCCTCGCCTTCTCCATCACGATTGGGCGGCCGGGACTACATCTCCTATGATGCTCCGGGCGCGGGGTGGGTCGGAGCGGCGCTGCTCGTAGTCATGTTGGTGTGAGAGCGCGAGGGAAGGGCGGTGACGAACGTGCAGTGGGGGGTTGGGCGAACGGGAAAGGGAGGCGTGTAACACACACACTGTACACAGTGTACACAGTGTATGTGTACAGTGTGTGTATTTGTATACAGTGTGTGTGTGTGTGTGTGTGTGTGTGTGTGTGTGTGTGTGTGTGTGTGTGTGTGTCGCAGGGTGGAACTTGAGTGTCATTCACTTTAAATCACTTTGAAAAGCAACTTGTAAATCATAGTGTAGTTATTGATCATTGTTCACAGATGGACAGGAACATTGCAGTATATATATATATGTATATATATATACTGTATATATAAATATGTACACACACACACACACACACACACACACACACACACACACACACATATATATATATATATATATATATATATATATATATATATATAATATATATATATGTATATATATGCATATATGTACATATGAAAAACAAGTAAAACACAATTCTAAGCCAAATCTACTAAATATACATTAGTTATTTAAAGCATGTTAATATACTAAATTAATGAGGTGATAATAGAAACTAATATTTCTCTTGTCCATAACTGAACAAACGAGCTGTGCTCAGAGGAACACAAGGCCCGTACACTGTCTGGTGGTGGCAGGGTCCGCCAAATATAAACAAACCGTGTAAATTGTGTCCTTTAACCCTTTAAGGTGGAGTCTCTTCAGGTTGTTTAGCTTGTTCTGGTTGAATTTTCAGCTTTAAT
>OZ023169.1:17775894-17780894 GCA_963678695.2 Diplodus puntazzo
CAAACATCTCTGATGGATCTGATATGAAGCTCAGAGATGACTGCATTGATTATATGTGTGTATGTATGTGTGTGTGTGTGTGTGTGCACAGGAATGTAAGGTTGAAGTTGTGCATCCACGCATGAGACTGGCATCTGTGAGTCAGCACTTGCTTGCGTGCAGCTGATATGTTTGGGGTTTTTTTTGTTCAGTATCCCCAAGATATATACACACACACACACACACACTTATGAGTAGGTGTGCATTTGTCACACGCGGCCTTGGCGTCAGGATGTCTCCGTTTCCGAAAGGTTAAGTTGTAAAGACAGAGAGATTTATGACTCCTACCATGAGTTAATGTTTTGGCAGATGCCTCTGTTGTTCATACCTTGTGTGTGTGTGTGAGTGTGTGTGTGTGTGTGTGTGTGTGTGTGTGTGTGTGCGTGCGTGCGTTTGGTGTGTGTGTGTGAGAGAGACCTGGAGAACTTGTTGACAGGTGATAACAGACATGTTTCACATATCTTTCCTGTAACAAGCTGCAAGCTGTGATGATTTATAGATAGATAGATAGATAGATAGATAGATAGATAGATAGATAGATAGATAGATAGATAGATAGAAAGATAGAAAGATAGAAAGATAGTTGGATAGATAGTTGGATGGATAGAAAGACAGTCATGCTGTGCTCATCCTGTAGTTCCAGTAAATGTGAATGAGAACAGGTGATGTCACCACTTGGCTGTGGCTCATCATCATAACTGTTATCACACCGCAACAGATGCACACACAAATACATGATTGGGTTTATTTAGTCCTTACTTTCCATCTGTAAAGTATGAATGAACACAGTCACTGGAGGAGATGTGTCCAGTGCGTGACAGAAGGAAACATGAGACATCACATCAGTGTATCGTGGACGTGTATGAAGCTGTGGAGGCTGCCAGCGTCTCGCTGTAATGATAGTTGAGTGATTGATGCTTCCTGCTGTCGGGCTAGAGTGGAAAACAACTGGCGTGTCTCAGCGGCACGGTGCCAGCTCAGGGTGTGGAGGGACATGTTTCTAAGAGAATAACCTTTGTCAAGGTGATGTTTTCTTTTCTCTCTCTCTTTCAGCACACTTTCAACGGTCTGATTTCACTCAATTGTTTGTGTTGTGACAGCCAGCTGAAGAGTGATGCTTGACACAATGCCACATCTTCTTACAAGTTATTGTTGTGTGTTTCTTATTGACTTGGGCTCCACGTACAGAAATCAGCAAGGTGTCTGTGTGTAGAATATATTAATTATATATATCAATATATATTCACTGCAGAATCAACTGATTTTCAGAGGCATGAGGTGAAATTATCCAACTAGATAACACGAGAGAGGAAACGAGAGAAAAGTCTGTGTGAAAGAAATATACACATTTACATATACATACCAGGTGACGGTCGTCACACCGTCCATCAGGTTTTATCTCTGTAGGAAATGTTGAAGGGTGACAGGTGTGTCTGACTGTAAAGGGAAATAACACTGCTGTCTGTGAGTGTATGTGCAAGCATGTGCACTGAAGCACACACACACACACACACACACACACACACACACACACACACACACACACTTCGACATGCTTCAACAGTAGTCGAACCAGCAGCCAAGACATTTGTAGAATATGAATAATCGTCTGGAATAATAATAATAACAGTTTAATGAATGAAAATTAATGTTTCTGGTCTGGAGAGAGATAGTGTGTGTGTGTGTGTGTGTGTGTGTGTGTGTGTGTGTGTGTGTGTGTGTGTGTGTGTGTGTGTGTGTGTGTGTGTTTGCCAGTGCCAAGTGTTACTGAAGGAAAATTACCCAGAACAGCAGAGTGCAGAGCGGATTGTTAAGCACGGTTGTTAAAGAGACAAACTGCGACTGAAAATGAGACTGTTGAAGAGCTCTGAGGAAGAAACTCTCACCGACCTCAAGAGCAATCTGAAGGCCTGTGTGTCTTCAGTCCGTTTCTGTGAACACTGTATTCAGATAAGATGTGCTCTTGTTCTGTCTGCCACACACTTTACTTCAGGCTCTCTGCAGGGGAGGACAGTTTTATATGGAACAGGTTTCAAACATGGCGACTCTAGCCCCTCGCTGAATTTAATAAAGTTATCTGACTGAAAAGTAACATCTCTAAAGAGTTCAGTGTCGAGTTATTAGACTTTTTTTTAAAACCAAAGAAATGCTGCACTTGTGAATTATATATAGAGATGGAACCAATGAAGTTTGCATGTTTTTATAATACATCTACATTCAAGGTACAAATACGACACTCACACTGCAGCAGCTCTTTCACTGACATACAGTCAGTCAGGAGAGACGTGAGTACGAAAGATAAAGTCTTTAATGACGTGTAAGACACTTCAAGTTGAGCTGCTGTTTCTCACCAGTGTGCGTGCAAACACAATTCAAACGGCTTAGAATACTTGTTTAATGCTCGGCCCACACCTCTTTGTTCCAACAGTGATACCAAGAGCTCGTAATTACTAGTCCAAGACTCAGAGGACGCCTTCAAAGACTGACTCCGAATGAGCAGAATGTGCAGAATGTGTACAATGGCGACAACTGCAGGTATTTACTACGTCCTCTCAGACTACTGTAGACTCGTCTCCACTCATCTGTGCCGCTGTGTGCATGACATTTTGCACATCTGTGTTTTCATACTTTCCTCGCTGTCTCCCTACAAACATGCACAGATCACATTGGCAGTCCCATTTTCTCCACTGGAAGAGCAGCTTATGGCTCACCTCAGCAGCCACTTTATCATGTTTTATCTACCTGTGGGGCATCCGTTGGTCGGAAGAAAAGGGAAGAGTCAACCTGCGGTCAGCCTCCAGAGGTATATGACCCCAGAGTTCAAAGGTCACGACAAAGAAGCTCCCGAGGACAGTATACGCTCTCAGATGTAACATCATCATTACGGGACAGATAGGAGAAAAACCTTGAACTGAGACTGAACTCGAGTTGAACTGTGACACCATAAATCATGTGTTAAGCTCAGATTTTTAAATGCAGCTTGAATTTCATGGAGACTGACTTTTCTTTTCCCAGACAAGGCAGTAAAAAAATCCACATTTACACTTTGAAGATATTCAAAAAAGGAGGTTGCAAAAACACATTTCCAAAGAAAATCAAGATTTCAGGGGCTGCATCTTCCAGTTCAAACCTCCCTCTTTGTTTATGAGGGGCGAGTGTGCGCACCAGTCCTTGAGAAATGCATTGAAAAGGAAATGTGCTCCCCATTATCTCAGTTGTTTCACCGTTATAATTCCACTACCCAAAATGCAGCTGAACTCAAAGACGCAGAATAAAAGCTGAACTAAGAGACTATTAAAGAGGACGGGACCCATGCTGTGCCTTCAGACAGTGAGCAAGCATGTGTTTAAACAGTCTCTTTGAAACCAAATGTGAAATGATTAAGTCCGCTTAGAAGTCTGAGTGTGTCTTCGCTGTGAGCCTGTGTGTGTGTGTGTGTGTGTGTGTGCGTGCATGCACCCCTTTGAAGATGGTACTCTAGCATGAGTTCAGGAAGACCTTTACAGCAGCGCTAAGTGGAGGGTGCAGCACACCATAAAGATCCAAGATAAAGTGTGTAAATGTGTGTGTGTGTGTGTGTGTGTGTGTGTGTGTGTGTGTGTGTGTGTGTGTGTGTGTGTAGCCCAGTGCAGGACCTGACAGGACTTGCGGGCCCGCTGGTGCTGACGCCAACCCCTCGTTTCTGTCTGTCTGTGTATGTCCTGAATGACAGCCCGGAGGCAGTGCATGTGCGTGTGGTTAGGTGGGAAAAGAAGCGTTTCATGTTTGACGGGAACCATCAATAAAACAGCAACCATGAAATCACCTCAAAACCACCTGAACCTGGTCCGAGAGAGTGTGTAACTGTGTGTGTGTGTGTGTGAGACTGAAAGAGAGTAGAGGATGTGTATTGACCTGCATTCTTGTCTCTAATCTGTTCGCGCCTCCATCCACCCAAACCTGATTGATGACCATATACAGCAGCATTTTGCAGAGAATGGTGAGAGTGTGAGTGTGCAACATGCAAAGAAGATACATCTGACTCGAGCTCGCCTTATAAAGTGCGCACATTTACAGCCAGTCCGGGGGTGTTTTTGCATTTCTTTGTGGAATAAATTAACAATTTGTTGCACGGCAATTAGCATGAAAAAGCAGGCGGCTTTTTTCCAGTCAATTTAACATCAACCCATCTCTCAGTGCTTTTCTTAACCCCCACTCTCCTCCTGCTCCCTCAGCCCCCGAATTTTATGGCAGGCATTGTGGCGAGCTGAAGCGCACTGAGTGGGAGGAGCACGAGTTAACCAGGAGCATAGCATGAATAGTGTGTGTTTGTGTGTGTGTGCGAGTGCGTGCGTGCATGTGTGTGTGGTCATGTGTGTATCTGCATGCACGTGCATGTGCAGGGCGAGTGTTATTGCATGTGTTTGTGCTAAAAGGTGCTTTAGTTCCCATCCAAAAAGTCACAGAACACACATGAAGTGGACTCAGCTGAGGAGAAAAGATTTTAAACCCTTTCAAATGTGTGAAACTACAATTCTTTCGGCTTCTGAAACAGGCTCAAGACTTTATTAAAAATGTATCTACTCCCTGGTGAAATGTCGTCTAAGTTAAGATAAGCTTTATTGATACCACACATCAAAAACTGTATATAATAATAATAATGTTAGAATGATCTCAGAGATACAGTGGAAGTTGAAGCACTTCAGTGGACTCAAACACTTAAAGCATCAGTGGAAGTGGAAGCAGCGAAAGGAGTTGAAGTGATAGCGATGAGTTTGTCTATAAGGCACTTATTGGTCAATCACTGACATCGAGTTGAAGTGAAGCTCCATGGAGACTTGAAGCGTTACTTGAAATTGAAGTCTTAAGTTCGTCACACATAAAGCAGCACGCAGTCAGTGGCTTGTTGCTCTCAGGGGGGACGAGGAGGGAAGAGACCCCACAAACAGGCCCTCTGGTGGGGGTGGGAGCGTCCACTCAAT